>MU224206.1:887819-919143 GCA_018584345.1 Thuja plicata
CATAGCATCATGAATCATGATCATACCATCATATACCTCAAGTGCAAGTTCAACGTCAAAGATTCAAGAATCAAAACATTAAAATTAAATCATTACATCAGTTCAAGTATCATTGTTTTAAGTTCAATTAATGGATTAATAATTTATTGATATTCTTCTTCTTCATCATCATCATCTTCTATATGGAGCCTAATAAGACTCGAAGGTTAATTTTTCTGCACTTTTATCAGCACAGTTTCCACCCCAAATTATTAAATGGGGGTTTGGGGGCAAAGCCCCCAAGACGGGGTCAAGGGGCAGCGCCCCTTGTGCGCTCCCTGTCGTAGTACAGGGTGGGGTCAAGGGGTAGCGCCCTCGAAAGCTCAACCGACTTTAATTATTTTATAAGGCATCGAGAGTTATTTTTCAGCTCCATAAGACATCAAATCATAAATGTATGTAAGATGAAAGACAGAAAAAAAAGATTAAAAAAAACAAGCGTTTTTAAAACTTTTTTGACTTGACGACCGATTCATGCCGGTTCACACATGGCGATTCATGCCAAAAAACCACCGCTCTGATTCACTGGCTCTCAAAAAATCGGGGAGGGTGAATCGAATCGCGATTCATGCGCGATTCTCGTTACTCTGATATATATATATCCCAACGACCACTAGTCTACTGGAAAAGTCTAGCACCATGTATTCATTCCCACCAACACGCATCCAAGCGCATCGGTATTCGATGTGCATCCGCATCGGATGCGGAGGGCCCTAGGACGCATCCGGTAACTTAGTATGAGGTGTAAGAGGAGGGTAAAGAGGGTCATTTAAGGAGGATAATAGGGCACTTACATAGGACTGAGAAACCCCCTCACAACCTCTGCCCAACTCCACAAGGTAGCATGTGTCTTTGGGAGGATGAGACAATGATAGGGAAAGCAGGTACATGCAACCACTAAGCAAGCAAAGAGGAGGGCTCTGGTAGACATCCACTCTTGGGCTTATTGTACAAATGACTTCGGGTGAACCTATCATGTTTCTTTCTCCAATCTTTAATATGCTTGCATAATGTTATTGATAGTGTATGATTATGATGTGATATTATCTAACCCTAAACATTGAATAGATATATATTTGTGTATGTTGTTTATGTTATGATTGCAAGATTCAAATCCAGGATCACAATGTTTAAAGGAGTATTTACTTGGTAATATGTAACCCTAAACCTAATTTGTTGCAATTGTGATTCTAGGGCAAATTGGGAGGGGAATACCTTGAGAAAGAAGAGTTTGCTCTATCTCGATACTTATACAAAGAACGCAGTCATCTGTTGTTTGCCTTTTCTTCCCACAATATCCACATTTGATTTTTCATTTGTTAGGAGGATTACAAAGAATACTCAAATGGAAGGGATTGAATGTGAGACATTATCACATGAACCAACAGACTCAAAAAACAGAAACACCTAAATTGCCTTTGTGATTAGATTGGCACTTTATAACTTAGTGCGTTTTACAATGCAAATAAGTCCAATGCATGGGAAATGTCAAAATGTTAATTTTTGCAAAAAAACACTCAATTTTGAGCTACCAAGCAAAAGATATTAAACAAACAAGTTCCCATTAATTGGTTTATTTTAATTACAGCTGCACTAGCAGATTAATAACTGCACCATTTAAGTAAACCTAGGCATGCAACCACTTGTTGAAATCAGGACGAAAAATGCCCTTCTTTGACTATCCACATGCCAAAAAGGCTCCCCATTTGCAAGTTATGGAAAAACAAAAAATATTCCCGCGTTATAAACGCTAGTTTTTTTAAAAAATAAAAAGCCATGCCCCCTTATAAGCTTATGATTAAGCCTGACAGCTAAGAAGTTAACCATAAATGCTAATTGGGACATGAATGGCTAACTGTTACAGTAGTTGTTAACAAATGGAAAATAAATGTTGAAAAGTTAACAACAAATGTCACAATAAAAGTTGTTAAATGCATATGGTTGCTGTTCAATAGAAAATGGTAAATATGCCGCCTTGTGGAGTCTTTGACTGCGCCATTGAAGGGAGAGTTGTGTGATGTGGCCATGTGAGGCCAATGGAAAACACAAAAGTGCAGCTCAGTGTAGATGTGTAGGGAAAGTCTATTGACCCGGTATATAGCACTAAGAGAAATCCGTTTGGTTGAAGGGCTCATGTAGCCTCAAGAAGATGTCAGTGGTTATGAAGTGCTTATTGTGTAATATCACCTATTCCTGGGAATGGCAAGTAAGCAGCAAGAACCTCGAGCTGGATTGCTAAGACACCCAAAATGTTGCCATTCTCATCAAAAAAGGGCCTATGAAAAACAGGAAACACACTTTGAGAAGGTCAATGGAGGTTAACAGCAAACCAGTGTCCTTGCTTTGCATGGTGTGCAAACTTAGCAATTTGTATGTGAGTGCAAAGAGCAGGTTGCTTGTTGATGGTAAAGAAAAAGGCAAACCTTTCTGTAGACAAACAAATCTGCCTCAAACCTTCTGTTGTCCGGAATAATGTAATGTTGTTGTTGGGAAGTAGTTAGTGACCAGAGGCTAGGTAGTTGGAGCACGGTTGCCAACCGTCGCACCCCTTCGGTCCTTTATATTCTATGTACTACCTTCGGGTAAGGATATTGGTATGAGCGGAAAGTATACTATTGTAATCATTGTGTATGCGGATGACTTAATAGAAGAACTGTTTTGGGCTTATTCTTATAATGTTTTGTACATTCACTTCTGTAATTAACTAGTTTACCCTAGGAGGCAAACATTTGGCGCCATTGCTAGTCAAATCTGGGAAGTGACTAATGGCGTGAGAATGGGCCAACCCCTCGACGTTGGCACCAGCACGAATGAGGATGGACCGCGTGAACTATATGAGGGCGAAAACACTTTGACCTCGGATTTTGTGATCCTGTTACGTGCCGCAATTGAGACGTACGTAAGGATAGAGGTTGCGGAGGCAGAAGTTCCAGAGGGTGCAGTGTGGGACGCTCTCGAAGTCAGTCAAGCGGTCAATCGGTTGTTGGAGCACCTTCCTCGGTTACTGGCGCAGATATCTCTGGCACAAAGGAACCGAAGGGAAGAAATTGAGAGGGAGCAACGACGACAACAAATTCTCCGTCATTATGAAGAGAACAATCGCCGTGAAGAGGAGGAACGTGATGGGACCCAACGAAGGGGAAGCAATCACTGAACCCTAAAATAAAGAATAAAGAAGACGCTTTTGTAATAATGTCAGACGACTGACATCTTGTGTATATGAAGTATGAATTAATACAAAGTGTTTCTTTTTAATATATGATGGTTTATTGCACGAATTGATGCCCAATCTTTTAAACAAAGATAAAAAAAAGAGGAGTGTGAAGCCGCCCAATGGGCCTTGATCCTAGAACAACAGGCGGATAGGAGACAGGCTGAGGCGGTTGGCGGAGGACTGACCGAGGAAGCACGGCAACGGTTAGACTTACTCGAGGAGACCCGACATCGGTTGAGAGATTCGTCTCTTACACCACGTACGGAGGCTAGGACAGCCCAACAGAGTGAGGAAGAAGTCAAGGAGAAAGAAGACACCGAGGCTGCCATGAGTGTCGGAGGGACACAGGGGCACGGTGCTCAAGCACATTCTTTAGGCTCTAACCTACCTGGAGGGGGACAACAACCAGTACCAGTGACAAAGAGACCAACAATGTTGTCTCAGAAACAAAAACTACCGAAGTTTAACGACGATGTTCCAGGAAGATCCCGTAAGACACTGTCGCATGTGCGAAACCATTTGGGTGGCGAACGGAGTCAACGATAAAGATGAATGGGTCCAACAGTTTCCAGTGACCCTAAGAGGAGTTGTCATTGATTGGTACTCCGACATGGATAAAGCAATAATAAACACGTGGGACAACCTTAGGAAGGAATTTCACGCGGAGTTTCGGTTGCTCCGGGACGACAACGAGATAGTTGCTGAAATCTAGAGTGCCAAACAAGGCAAGAAGGAAACCGTACAAGCGTACAATCGGAGGCTTAAAGAGCTACCGGGAAAGATGGAGGCTCAGCCAACTGATGAACTGAAAAAGAGATGGTTTGTGGAGGGGTTGAAGCATGCCCTCAAAAAGAAGATGAAAATAGTACCACCCACGTCGTACGCTGACGCCTACGACCGAGCCATGAACCTCGAAAGCGAGGACAAGACTTAAAAGAAAAAGAGGAGCAAGTCCTCATCGGAAAGTGACTAATCCGAAGAAAGCAACAACAATGACGAATCCAACAAGAAATTCCAGGCTCTGCAAAAAGATATGGAGCGAATGATGGAGTTTAAATCAATGAAGGGGAACGCAGGACGAAGCGATGAAGGTGAGTTGTGGTGTATGGAGTGTAAGGAGAACGGGCACACGAAGGGCTCATGCCCGAGAAAATCATTCTGCGATATTTGCCAAGTCATGGGCCATTCCGTCAAGGAATGCCCATACAACATGAAGACGAGGGGCCCACAAGTACTTTTTACACAGGAACAACCGTCTACCTTTGGGGCAGCGAACGCAGCACAACAAACAAATAATAATGCATCATCCGGCTGATTTCGAAATAACCGATGCAAAGGGAGAGGAAATAATGACAATAGCAATAGGAGTCAGATACAATATGATCCGAAGGGACGACTGATGATCTAGTGTCGGGCATGTAGCCAGTGAGGCCATTTTGCTCGCGATTGCGAAAAAGGCGACGCCCCAAGAGTTGTGCCGATGGTGCAGCCCCGGCGATCATGAAGATGCTAATTGTCCAAAGCCTGACGTGAACTACCTGAACATTGAGGAAGAAAAGGTGCTTGCTATCACTCGGAGCCAAGCAAAAGAATCATGGTACCCTGACCCCCGTACGGAGAAACAAAGAGTATGCGAGGCTCGTGAAGAGATTGGAAAAGCGATGAAGGAAGCACATGAACAGGTGAGCACCTCCAGACAGACAAAAGCAAGAAATAATATACTTGTGCAGATGTTGCAAATGGAGGTACCAATCAAACTCCAAGACCTTTAGACCCTGCCTCAATTGAGGGCAGACATATTGAATACTTTCTCCTTACGACCTGACACCACCGCACAAGTAGACACTGTACACCCAAATATTCCTGGAGGGTCAGCAACGGATCCTATGTTACTGGGGGTAAATAATGGATGACATCTTGCAGTCGCAGAAATGGGTATCCTTCGAGCGATCTTGACAGACACCATCGTGGATGGCGGGTCGAGAGTAAATGTCCTCCCAGAGGAGACATGGAAAAAACTCGGGAAGCCTACCCTCTGGCCCCCTACCTTCAATCTATTGGGTGCAGACCAGCATGGGATCAAACCTCTGGGGACACTAATGGCTCAACAAGTGACAATAGGAACGCAGTTGTTCGAGTTGAATTTCGTGGTGATCCCGCTGAAGAAAAGAGGCTATGATGCCTTCTTTGGAAGGGGATGGCTAGTCATGGTGAAGGTCAATCATAACTGGAAGAGGAACACTCTCTCCATGGAAAGCGGCAGGCGGAAATTTGCCATTGACCTTCGTACCCAAATGGTGAGCGAGGAGATTGCATCCTCTTCGGAATCAAAATCTGACGGGGAACATGATCGATGAAACGAGGGTGGAATGGAGCTGAACGACCAGGGCGTCCTAGAGCTGGGAGAATGCTCGGACGACGAGACAAGCTCGATGAACGGACTCTTCCATTGGCAAATGGAAGACTATGAGCTCTTTCATACATACATGCTAGGGGTGGAGGAAGGGAAAGAAGTGTTCCCAACAGAATATGGGGAATACAAGGAAGGAGAAGCCCACGTCAACGACAACCCAACCCACCAATTAGACCCAGAGAAACCGATCAAATATGAAGAACCATCCCTACAGACCACTAACCTCGGGGATAAAGAAAACCCACACAATATACTAGTAGGGGATGACTGGGATCCAATGCTAAAGGCCACAACATTCAAAATCTTCATGGAATACAAGGACGTATTCGCCTGGACCTACAAGGACCTCAAGGGGGTCCCAGCAGAGTTGTGTGTACACCGCATTCCCTTGGTATCAGGAGCTGTACCCGTACGGAAAAGACCATATAGGATGAACAAAAACTATGCAACAAGGGTGGATGAGGAAATTCAAAAGATGCTTGAGGCAGGTATCATCTTCAGAGTGCAGACAAGTGAGTGGGTATCCTCGATAGTGATATCACTAAAGAAGGATACCACCCAAATCAGGATCTGCGTCGATTTTCGATGCCTCAATGCTGTCACCATAAAAGACCCCTTCCTCTTCCCGTTCACAGACACAATCCTCGAAGAGGTGGCGGGGCATGAGATGTACTCATTTATGGATGGATGCTCGGGGTATAACCAGATCTCCATCGCCGAAGAAGATAAACTAAAAACAACGTTCGTGGTGGAGGACAGAGTGTACGCATATAACCGGATGCCCTTCGGTCTATGCAATGCACCAACAACGTTTCAAAGGATCATCCTCCACATCTTTGACAAGATGTCTGAGGGGAATTTTTGAGCCTTCCTAGATGATTGTTCTATCTTCAACGGCAAGGACACACACTTGGTAGCCCTGCGGGAATGCATGGAAAGGTGCCGCCGAGCAAGGTTGGCACTCAATCCGAAAAAGTGCCGATTTATGGTCCCACATGGGAAGCTCTTGGGCCATATTGTTTGTAAGACCAGGCTAAAGATTGATCGCGACAAAGTTCGAGTAATAGTAGAGTTGGAGGCCCCTATAGACGTAACAGGAGTAAAGTCCTTTTTAGGACACATCGGCTATTATAGGCGATTCATTAAGAATTTCGCACAAGTCTCTTGTCCCCTCGACAAGTTGACATGGAAGGGGGAACTATACGTATGGGGTATAGAACAGGACACTGCATTCGGGGAGTTGAAAACGAGGTTGGTTGGGGCACCGATTCTAGTATAGCTCAAGTGGGATAAGGAGTTTCATGTACATGTCGATGCTTCCAACTTTGCAATTGGTGCAACCCTTGCCCAGGTTGGTGACCACGGTCTCGATCACCCGATCTATTTTGCCAACAGATTGATGTCGAAAGCCGAGAAAAACTACAGCACCACGGAGCGGGAGGCTCTCGAGATGGTATATGCCGTACAAAAGTTCAGACACTACCTCTTGGCAACACCGTTCACATTTTATGTGGACCACCAAGCATTAATGTACCTCATCAATAAGCCGATCATTCAAGGCAGAATAAGTAGATGGCTGTTGTTGTTACAAGAATTCATGTTCACAATCAATGTATGACCGGGAAAAAGCCAGGTAATCAGGGACCACCTATCTAGGGAACCACCGGAGGGAGTTAATGACGACTTCCCTGACGCACACCTGTTCCACATTGCCATCTTGCCAGCCTGGTACACGAGCATTGGCGAGTACCTCTCGACATCACAGTTCCCGAGGGATATGCTGCCCGGGGAACGAAGGAAACTGGTGTTAAGAAGTAGAACATTTCAACTAATAAATGAACTGCTGTATAAAATGGGACCCGACCAAGTACTCCGAAGATGTGTCCTGGAGGAAGAGATTCAAAGCGTGCTACGGGAGGCACACGAAAGCCCAGCAAGCGGGCACATGGGACCCGACACAACAACACGAAAGGTGTTGTTGGTAGGGTTGTGGTGGCCCACGCTACACAACGATGCCCGAGAGTGGGTGGTGGGATGCGACACCTGTCAAAGGGTTGGGAAATCGTTAAGCGGGACTTCATGCCTTTGCACCCCTCCCAGGCACATGAACTCTTTGAACGATGGGGTTTGGATTTCATTGGACCCCTGAAGGTGAGTAAGGCTCAGAGATGTCGATATATAGTGGTAGCCACAGAATACATGATGGCTGAAGCACGGGCCTTACCGGAGAACTCGACCTTGAGTACGACCAAGTTCATTTACGAGCAAATCATAACACGGTACAAAATCCCCATTCAGTTAACTAGTGACAGAGGAGGTCACTTCGTCAATCATGTCATCCGGCTGTTGACGATAGAATTCAAAATCTTTCACTCCCTGTCTAGTCCGTATTACCCTCGGGCCAACGGACAGGCCGAGGCCACCAACAAGATACTAGTCTCGGTGATTTATAAGTCATGTGGGGTGGAGCAGGTTGACTGGGAAGAAAAGCTACCCTCAGTGCTATGGGCGTATCGAACAACATATAAGGTCACCACAGGACAGACGCCCTTCCAGTTGATGTATGGGCAGGAGGCAGTGGTACCCGTCAAGTTCATGGTGCCCAACTTGAGAATAGCGGTGGAGAATAGGCTTGGGGATATGGAAAGCCTCAGAGAAAGTTTGTACAACCTCAACAAGCTAGATGAGCATCGCATGATGGCACAATGGGGACCGAGGTGGTGCAACTGCGCCGAAAGGCTTGGCATGACAAACACCTCAAACGCATTCGGTTCACCCCGGGACAACTAGTATTATAATATAATGGTAAGAATGAGATTAAACTCGACAAGTTTAAGGTTAAGTGGCTGGGGCCGTACCGAGTTCGGCAAGTTGGTGACGAGGCAATCAAATTATGGACGCTACATGGTCAGGAAGTCCTGAATACAATAAATGGGTCCAAATTGAAGCCATATCACAAGAGGTGACAAAGCGACGACCCACCAGTGGGCCCAGCCAGCCAGTAAGTCATTTTAATTTTTTTTTAAAAAGTGAAAAAGTGTCCATATGGAACTGTACGACCTGGTGCCGTAAGGATCATTATAACCGTATGAATGGCGAATTTTTTTTTTAAAAGGAAAAAAAAAGAAAAAGTGTCAGTACGGCACCGTACAGCCTGATGTCGTACGACCGTACGGACGATGAAAAGAGCGAGAAAAAAATGAACGTGCGGTATCGTACGGTCAAAGTAAGATCGTATGGTGCATACTGCACGCGCGAGAGATAGGTTGTAATGGGCCGCCGAGTGGGACCACCATACGTGGGTCACGCCGGACGGTGGCACCACCAGCGTTGAGACCACCGTACGCAGGCCACGCCGGACAGTGACACCACCATTTGTGGGACCACCGTGCGGGGTCGCACCGGACAGTGGGAACACTGCCGGTGGGCCACTATGCGGTGGTATCCCATTGCCATAAAAAAAACAAACCCGTGGTGGTATCCCATTGCCATAAAAAACAAACCCGCGCCCTCCATTTAGAAGAAAATCACTACGCGATTCAAAGGGAGAAAAGGAGGACAGGAGTAGAACCCGTACGGAAGGAAGGTGTGGTGCGAGGAAAGGGTTGTGCAGGCCGTACAGTACGGAACCCATGCGAAATACAACAAAGAAAAAAATATCAGACCTTACGGACAACCAGGAACTATTCAACAAGGAAGCCCATTGTTGGTCGTACGCTAAGGAGTAACCGTTTTTAAGCACGATCATAATTGATTTTTTTTACGGCAAAAAGCTTTATGAACTCAACAGGGAAACGCACTTGGAGGACAAAGTTGACAGACAGTAGTATGAATTTGAATAGAAATGCGTAGGTCTTGCCCTCAGGCGTGCGAGTTGCAGGTCGCACAAACATATGCAAGAAGAAGAGTAGAAAAGTGCAAGGACAGATGGCTGCGACAACCTCTTCTAGGGATTATGTCACGCCTCAAACCATAACCTTTGAAGGTCTGAACGGATTGGACTGTAGGAAGTGGTGACAGGAGACACGAGAGAGCGATCCAGTAAAAGAAACTTTGCGAAGGGCTCAGGTACAGTGGGTCATTCAAATGCCCATCTTCTGTGTCAAAGATTTTGAAGGCCCATTGCGCGCAATGGTGGAAACATATGATAGATACTCTAGAATTAGCACAGTGTCCTATATGAATTACAATGTTGAGATTTCCTTTACAACCATGGAATTTCGACGAGTGTTTGGTTTACTGAACGGAGGGCAGAAGATTGATCTCAAGGGCAAGAAACTCACCACAGAGGTCAAGGATATTTATATACGGCTGATATGCAGGGATAACCTTTCGGACACAAAGAAATACTCTATTAGAAAGTCTTCACAGGGTCACGGGGTGAAGAAGTCTTTCATTTGGGAAGGGCATTGGCGTAGTCTCATGGATGTGGTTAAGAGCAGACTCACGGGTTCCAGCCGTGCTTCAGATATTTCCTTTCCCCAGATATCCTTGATGAACAATTTGATGGGAGGCAAAGGATACGATTGGGCCGAGTTATTATCCGAGCGCATGCATGAGTTTATGACTCTCTAGCACAAAACCTTCTACATGCCACATTACGCAATCAGATTACTTCTGGACGCATTAGTCAGACAAATCCCTGAGGCCACTCTGTCGAGAGAGGTTAAACCAGGACCCTTGGCCCCAGGCGAGCCTTCTATTATGTGTTGGAGACACTTGGACGTCCCTACTGGTCAGAAGGTTCTTCCAGGACAAAAGCGGCGAAGGCAAACAGTCTCAGGGTCTGCGTCCGAGGACATAGACAGTGGGCGAGAGGAGACGTTCGAGAGTGACTCAGATGAGGAGGACACAGTGGAGGGTGACCCCATGTAGGTGGCCGTTACCATAGCAGCTGCGCCTACACCAGTTCTCTTTATCCGACCAATGCTATCCGAGACAGCACATCTGACTCCCCCAGTAGTAGCATTTGGCCAACATTGCACACCCGGGAGTTTGGCTTCTGCACAAGAGGTCACCCATGCTTTTGGTCAGCTGCGGACACCAGTCACCATGACTCCATTAGCAGTGCAGCAGGCATTGCCTTCAGTAGAGGTAGCTGTGCGAGAAAGGGTAGAGGAGTCAGAGGGGTTGGTTGGTGGAGATGTCCCTGAGGGTGAGTCAGAGCAACCCGTGAAAGAGGGCCAAGTCCAGTTGGACGTGGTTGGGATAGATGTTGTGGTTACCATTGACGCCGCCTTGTTGGATCCACCTTGAGCCGATCCTTCTTCCATTGAGGGTATGTGCAGTTGGCTTAGTTGACGATTTCAGATTTGCACCATTAGCCCCAACTGGAATTACACTTCTCTCCTAGACGAGATGTGCCCCCGGAGGTGATTGATTTGGATGCAGTGACATCCCCTACAATTGTCCACACAGAGCACTTGGCAGAAGAGGGTTGTGCGAGGGATTTTGGTGAGGAGGCCGAACACTTGGCCAAGAAGAGTCCTATAGTCACCAAGGGGTTGTGTGAATCCATCATTCCGTTAGAGCCCTCGACGGAGCCCAGGGAAGACAGTGAGGCCTACCTCGCAGACATGGTTGTTCGTGGCCGTCAGGTGGTAGCTTCCGCGCGGTCTCGGGCTTGCGAGAATGTAGTTGCCGATTTAGAGCAGTTGTTGACCTTTGTTCGGGTTGGTTGCCCCACAACTTTTGCAGCCTGTTTTGAGGTAGGAGGATGGCCAACCGTCGAGATGGTGGAGATGTTGACCGCCTGGGCAGTTGCGGAGCCTGTGGTAGAGAGCTACGTGGAGACTCTTGTGAGACAGGTAGAACAGGCCTTCAGAGAGGGCTATTACACCTTGAGGCGTACGGAGCAGGTTTTCGATGGACGTGAGATGGCACGGGTGGCCGCACAGAGTGCTCGGGAGGAGTTGGCCACTCGATTGGAGGCCATTGAGGGCGACTTGGCTCATCGTACCCAGGAGTTGGCTCACAGTACGGAGGAGTTGGCTCGCCAGTTGGGCAGCAGAGCGCGCTGAGTTGGTAGCTCAGTTGGAAGCTGCCAAGACAAAGAAACTAGCTATTGAGGGATAGGTGGCTGTAGAGAGACTTTCCTTTGAGCAGCAGTTGGCAGAGGTAGCTACAGAGCGGCGTACCTTGGACATTTGCCTCACCCAGGCTCGGGAGGATGCTAACCAGAAGGAGAAAGAGTTGTTGGAGGCCGCCATGATGGTTAAGAATGCATTGGAGCGTCGGATGGTCGCAGAGCGGGACTTGAAGGCTCGGACATAGCAGGTCTATGCGCTACGTGCTTGGTTGGCTTCTTTTGCCTATTCAGGGACGCCTTCTCAGCCCCCTTCTTCTCAGTTATGATTTTATGGTTGTAGTAGCATTGTCTCCATTTTGTTGTTAAGTCATCGGAGACGACTTGTTTTGTGGGGGGCATGATGTTGTCTAGAATAATGTAATGTTGTCGTTGATAATTAGTTAGTGACCGGAGGCTAGGTAGTTGGAGCACGGTTGCCAACCGTCGCACCCCTTCGGTCCTTTATATTCTATGTACTACCTTCGGGTAAGGATATTGGTATGAGCGGAAAATATACTATTGTAATCATTGTGTATGCGGATGACTTAATAGAAGAACTGTTTCGGGCTTATTCTTATAATGTTCTGTGCATTCACTTCTGTAATTAACTAGTTTACCCTAGGAGGCAAACACCTTCAATCAATAAGTCATGGCTTTCTTAGCATGCAGATAGAGTGAAATACCCACAATCAAATCTGCACAGAGTAGATAACCATGCACTAAAATCTTCAAGTTGTGCACTCACTTTGGCGCTTCTGCTCACACAAAGATTGTGAGCTACTCAATGGGAGGAGCGGGTCAACGAAGATGGAGTCGACTTGGAGTGTGTAGACACGTTGGGATGAATGCATGCAAAAAACTATGTGCTGGGTGCAGCCAATGAAGGTGAGTGTTGCTTCTGTGTGTGTCACTTTGTGCTTGGCAATACATAAGATTGCATGTGTGGCAAGTGGTCCAAGTTAAGCCACGAGTGATTAGATCATAACCAGATCGCAAATACCACAAAATCTTGCCAAAGAGGCCAAATAGCCCGGAAAAACACAAAAAAAATGATTTCTTTGAAAGGGCTGATAATCTAGAAATACCAAATAATAGAAGTGAGGAGTGATCCTAAGGCTCTGATACTATGTTGGGGAAGCCGAGATCATAGTCATGTCCAAATTATCACTCACATGGTATAAACCATAAATGAGCCAAATAATGATCAATACATCAATTAACATAAAACTTGATGAAGTACATATTGCAACACCATAAATATACACAAATGGGTGTGAGGTAAGGAGGTGAGAACTAACTATGACTAATGCTCTAAGCAATGAACACGTGAGCACATGTGACAAGTGTTGGGACACAATGCAAGGTATTATACCACATTAAGTCATGTGTGAGACCATGTTGAGGGTGATGGACAAAGTCTCCAACCTCCCCATAAAGTGAGGAGAGAATATCTCCAACCTCTAATGTGGTGAGATGACAAAGACTCTAATTTCATGTGAGCACATGTGGTGAGGCAAAAAAGCATCTAATTTGAAAAGTGAATTTAACCTTTAATGTTAAGGTTAAGTTAGATTAAGTCACTCATAGAAGCATAAATCGTTTGGGGAATAAATCGGCAAACCAGAGTAGGATTTTTTGAAAAAATCGGATTTACAAAAAAACGTGAAAATTTGAAGAAAGATAGTCAACAACTACTTTTCTTCAAATTAAAAGACATTTCCATAGGATAGATGATAAAGGACTTATATAAATGATTCAAAGCACTTGCGCAACCTCCTAATATACTCTTAACTTGGAGTACTCAAAGTTTTAACATTGATTTTGTTTGTATAAGTTTTAATTAAGCTATGATTTGAAGTAGCACCAAAATATAATGTGGGCTTTCTTATTTTCAAAGTCAAAATGAAGCTTTCTTTGCAAAATATTGTCAATAAAAGAAAATCTTTATGTTCATATAAGTAGAATTCATTTTCTAGAATTCTGTGAAGTTCCTTTTATTATATATACTCAACAAACAATTATATACAAAGTTCGCATGATATACACATGTGAAGTGATATATATTCGTGTTTATACTGAAACAACTTTATATATGTTGAACTTAGAGACTGAATTGCATGAAATATTTAAGTTAATTTTGAGTAGAGTTTTAAATATCTAGCGATTTGATTAATCGTAAGAACTTATATGTCATAATTGACAAGCCTAAAATGATTATAATGATTATTGTAGGGTTCTTTGTTTTCTTTCAAAATAAATAAGGCAAAAATTTGTTACCTTGCTCTTTTAGATCATATTGCAACAAATAAATAAGGCAGCTTTGTTACGGTCTTCTTTCGTTTCATATTACAACAATTTAAATATTTGAAATTTATACAAATAAAATCATTGTTAAAAAAGAAATACTATCAATACAACATATTCAATGTAGAAAGAGAGGAAAATTTTGTTTGTAATTGCCTATCTCCCATGCTACTTCCCTACTTTGCAACACTTTTGACCCGACTTTCTCAACTGCATCTTTAGTGTCTCGCGTCGATTTCATAGAGAACTGCATCATGTTTTTGCGGGTTTTTTCCCATCATTCTTGCTTTTAGGGTTTCTGCTAGTTTCTTGCATTTTTTTTGCCAATAAACCATCGCTTTTTGCTGATTAATTGCTTGATAAATCACAAAAAAACTTAAAAAAGCGTTAAAAGTCGACCAAAAATTCTTGATTTTTTGGGTAAAAAATCGCTGCACATGCTGACTTCTAATTAATTGCGTATAATTGCGATTTTTTGCCATTTTCCGCTTCTATGCTATTGTTACAAAAATGTAGATTCATATTCGTGAAAGTTTAATTACAATATGGAGACGAAGTCCTCCTTATATAGAGAATAACTGAGAATGAAATGGAAACTTTCTAAAAGGCCGACAACATGAAAGTTTCCATATTATTTAGAGACTAACTAAAAAACTAAAACTTGCCTAAAAGACTAAATATCTAAAAATCTAAACGACCATTAATATTAATTACTTTATTACCCTCCCTTAATGGTCATTCTACTAACTACCCAGACATGAAACTTTCAAATCAAAACGCATAGAAGGTTGATTCCTTCTTCTCCTTAGACTGTTCTGCCAAATGAGCCTGCTGCTGAGACTCTCCTTGGTTGGTCTTCTGATCAACCAACCGCTATCTGCAGATCCTCTGGATATGACCAAGGTTCGCACAATAGTGACATGTGATCTTCTTCTTGGAACCCTCCTCAGATGTGTGTTGTCCTCTTTGCTGAGTGGACACGCCTTTGCCTTTATCTGTGGCAGAAAATGCTTCTTTTGCATTGACCACGTCACTAGTACTACCAAACTGCTGCCTCCACCTATCTTGTTGCAATAGCTTATTGCACAAATCATCAAATTTTAAGTCAACATTAGTGGAGGTAATGTTGAGCGTTTCAACAAAATATTCGTAGGACCGTGGTAGACTCTTTAGCATAATCACTACCATGTCCGCCTCTTCCATCTTGCGGCCAATAGCATCCAGTTGATGGCGGATATCCTAAATCTTCATAAGATGCTCCGGCAAAGACATCTTCTCATCCATTACAAGAGAAAACAACATATTCTTCAAAAAGAAAGCTCGACTTTTATCCGATGTTTCATGGAGACTTTTCAGGTGCGCCCAAATCTCCGCTGCAAACTTGCCAAATGGCACTTTTGGAAGCATCTCATCGGTGACAGATAACTTCAACAACATAACCGTTTCTCGGTTATGTACTTCAAACTTGTCCTGATCTTTGCCCACTGCTGTAGGGCGAGTAGAGTTTCCTAGAACAAGCTGGTCCAAGCACTGGTACTCAAAAATTGAAAGCATCCTCTTCTTCCAGGTATTGTAACTCTTGCCGTTGAACTGCTGATTTCCCCCCAACATGATGTTGGTCAACGACGCCATCCCTCTCATTTTCCTATGCACAAAAAATGAGCCAAACTCGAGCTTTACAAAATTCTGATTTTTCTGTCAAAAATCAGATAAAAACCTTTAGCAAAGAGCTGAAACAAATCCCAAGACAAATGCGCACCAAATACAAAACTTCATTTTTTTTTTGGAAAAAAATGGTAAAACCCTTTTGCAAACCTAAAAAACCTTGATTTTTATACAAAAATCATCAAAAAAATTCTTCAAAACTCCAACTGAAACAAGAACTTGCTGCACCATAACATATCTGCAAAAAAAATCTAAATCATAGAAATCCAAAAAACAACAGCATGTGAAAAGTAGAATAACCATGATTTTTCAGAATGTCGTCACAAAAAAATTGCGAGCCCTAGGCCAAGGTTACACATACCCACAAAAAAACCTTACAATTTTGACTGAAAAATTATACAAAACCAAAAAACTCCTCGCACACATGAGCAGTAGAAAAAAGCAGAAACAACGCCCGAAAATCTCAAAAATGGCGCTCAAAACCAGTCTGCAACTCCTTCGCAGAGAAAAATGAGGTCGAAACCTTAGCTGCATGGGTTGCTTTCAACGAAAAACACCAACAAACAGTGAGGGAAGAAAACCCTCAAATTTGCAAACCAGAAAAACCTTCAAAAATTTACAAACAATTTCCCTAAAAGACACCATGATTTTTTATGAAAAATCGAAAAAAACTTTTGGAAAAAAAAATTCTAGGTAAAAGTTATGAATTTTTATAAAAGATTCACTAAAAATTGCCTAAGCTCTGATACCATGTTACGAAAATGTATATTCATATTCATGAAAGATTAATTACAATATGAAGATGAAGTTTCCTTGTATAGAGAATAACTGAGAATGAAATGAAAACTTTGTAAAAGGCTGACAACACGAAAGTTTCCATATTATTTAGAAGCTAAATAAAAAACTAAAACTTGCCCAAAAGACTAAATATCTAAAAATCTAAATGATCATTAATATTAATTACTTGATTAGCTATTAATATATATTAAAAGTCAATGTTAATTTAAAATTTGAAACTGCTTTATAATATTAATTATAAACTATAGGGGTTTGTGTGTGAGGTTTTCACACCATCGCCCCATTGCAAATGGGGACCCCCTCTTTTGTTTGGCAGTAGAGTGGTTGTTGTAGTTGGCCTTAATTTGGTGGCAATCTTGCAGTCTCCAAGTCCGCAGTCTCCAAGTCAATAGGCTAGATTCAAGCAGCTCTAGGTGCAAGCATTGTTCATTCGAGAGTTCAAACCATTAAGGGAAAACAATTGCTAGCTAGGCATCCAACACTTGTAAATTTCGAGTATGGAGGTGAGCCTTAGGGTATGGAAGGATTTGATGGACTGATCTGAGATGCAAGTTCTGACTTTGGAGAGAATTCAAATCTGATTTATGATCCGGGTTGAGATCTGATGAAAAAAACAGAGAAGCTTGAAATCCAAGGATTGTGAATATGGCATGAAATGAAGATGAGAATGGACAAAATTTGAACATGAAAAATGGAAGATGGGAACTTCAACATTCAGATCTGGGATTAGTATCACCAAAAATCAGAGAAATGGATGATAGAAGAAGTTTCTACCAAGCAACGAAAGAGGAAATTCAAGTTTTCAAAGGGAAAGACAAACGCTTCAATTTTTCGTAAGTCTTGGAAAAATTCCAAGAGGTAGTTGGAATCCGACCACTCCTTGGAACTCGATTTCCAAGGGTAGGTCGGATTCCGACCTCCCCTTAGAACTCCATTTCTAACAGACCCCCCATTTCTGCCCTAGTTTGGAAGCCTGCCAAAACAAATGAGGCAAAAGTCACCTTCAAATGAATGGAGAAAACCAAATTAAATGAAGAAGGTGAATCAATCGAAGTTTTAAGGGTGATAATCAGATTTCAAGACCAAAAAAGGGAGATGAAAATCAGATTTGAATCCCCTCCAAAGTCAGAACTTGCATCTTAGATCAGTCCCATCGAATCCTTCCATATCCTAAGGCTCATCTCCATCCTCGAAATTTCTAAGTGTTGGATGCCTAGCTAGCAACTCTCTTCCCTTACTGGTTTGAACTCTCAAACGAACAAGGTTTGCACCTAGAGCTGCTTGAATCCAGCCTATTGACTTGGAGACTGCGAGATTGCCACCAAACTAAAGCCAACTACAACTACTACTCTACTGCCAAACAAAAGAGGGGGTCCCCATTTGCAATGGGATGATGGTGTGAAAACCTCGCAACAGTTTGTTGCTATCTTGTTAAAGGGCCATCTATAATAGTGCATAATAGTTATAATTTTAAAATTAGCGTATAATAATTATATATTTGATCGCATTAGATTCCATGAGGTGAGACATGCACAGAGCTCAGGTCATATTGAAACTGCGATTTACAACAAATTCATTAACTGCTTCGACACTATCTCACATGACCCCCACAATTTAGGATGATTGAAGCCTTTTCAAATTTCGTTGATGACCGTCATTGCTCCTCCCACTCCTCTGTTTAGGGTTTTCCAGAGGTTGGAAAGAAAACTAAATGGACAAAATTACAATTTTTTCCATGCTGATTCCACATTGACTTCGCTTCCGTCCTGGAATCAACCCTAATTCTGAGTGATTCATCAATTTCGTGAGTTATTGTGTAGGGTTTTGTAGGTTTTTGGAATGATTTTTTAACCTTTTTTTTGCCATTTTTAGGGATTGTAATATGATTCTAATGTGCTTTAAATGCCAAAAGGTCATTTAAAATTGGGTCAATGATTTTTTCAGGGAAAAAATTGACTGGCTCTAGGATTTAGGATTAATCGGGTACAATCAATATTTTTTGCAGATTTCTACTTCTATGCCACTAAGTATGACTTAAGCCTCGATGAGGGTTAGGAAAACCCTTAACTTTAACAAGAAGTTTAATTTGTTTGCATTTAGTAGTATTTTTTTCCAATAATTGAAAATCAAGGTACGACTGTTAACATTTGACAACAGGAGAAAAAATATAGGCACTTAGTCATTTTAGTTTATGGAGACCCCCTCGATGAAATCTTGTAAAATGTGCATATTTGTGTTTTTGTTCTATAATTTTAGGTTTAATAATCTCATGGAACTTCCCCTCATAATTTGAAGTGTGTTTCTACACTAGGCACTGCTCCATTTGGTGGTCTCACAAGAGATAAATTCAAATGTGAAAATGAGCTTATCGAGCAAGGCTTCAATTCTATGAATTCGATCTTTGTTCATTGTAATGTCCCCATTTTCATGAGCATAAGAGTTAAGGGATTAGCCTATTATTCTGTCCCTCGTAGGCTAATGAGGTTGGTTAGAGGGTCCTTTGAGGGATGCATCTTCTTTAGTGTTCAGGGTTTTGCAGGTTTGGCTTTCGTTCGAGGTCTCTAGGACTCTGTACGCAGAAATTGCTATTTATAGTAAGTTTTGAGGGAGATAGAGAGGGACCCCTGCTATTTTTAGAAATGGGGTATGGTCGTATGCGGCTTGATCATGTCAGCTTCTAGTTCAGACGACATGCAAAGACGATGAGTAATAATGGAGATATTAAATTATATTTGATTAAAATAAATATTAATAGTTTTGAGCTTATATTGTAAAGTTATAATATAATTTTATATTATAACTTAAGTCACTTAAGTGAAGGGTTGATTTATCATAGATGAGGCCAAGTGAACAATTAATTTTAAAAGAATTATTTGTGCACAAACTATAGAGTTTTAAGTGAAAAGAATTAAAAATGGGATTATATCTTTTATCCCACATTGGCTAGGAAAGTGTTTGAGCTCCCACAAGAAAAGAATAAAAGAGACTTTAGAACTCATTCTGAAAATATGTTTATGATTATTATTGAACTTTGGTTGATTTTTGCTCTTGCTTGGAGAATGATGGTTTCTACTTGCAGTCGCCATTGGAGAACGTAAAATCTTCAGTGTTGCAGCCATTTGAGTTGGTGAAATATCCAGTGAATTTTGCATTCAAGAGAGCTTCATTCAGGAGTTCTATTTGTGCTTAAAAGTGAAGAATTCCATCTAGGGTTTGAAGGATTTGAAGGTAAATGTACAACAGACTTGGAGATTCATTCTTTGCAGCCATTCTATATCAGATTTTATCTATTTAATAGTTGCTACAGTAGCCGTGAACAATGATTTTGCTACAGTAGCCATGAATAGTGTTCTGCTGCAGTACCCACGTGAACAATAACGCTATAGTACCATGAACAGTAAAATGCCTAAAGGCCTTGGTGCATTGTGTTAAGGCTGCGATCCAATTTGAGTCATGTTTTAGTGAGTTGTGTCCCAATTTTGGTGTTCACCAAAGATTGCGATCGGATTCCAGGTTTCTTCATTTGCATTTGATTAATTCTAGCTTGCATGTTTTGCAACAATAAGTTTGTTTGTCAATCACTAAGGGTCTGAAATAAATATCAGAATTCATTTGCAGCAATATATACTTCAGACTTTGTATTTTCTGAGTCATGTATGGAAAATGTTTTGACAAAATGCCAATGTCCTATATGATGCAAATTTGATGTGTTTGGCCTATCATATGTTATATATATTTGGTCTGCAATTCGTTTATGGTATTTTTCAGATTGTATGCAACTTGTTTGACAATATTCCTTGAGTAGAAAAATCATCTTTCTCCATCATTTAGCAAGGGATATTACATTCATAGTTATCATGTTGGGAGATCTATAAAATATGAATTTGCCTTGTTCCGTCCTACTTTCACTCTAGTAAAATTGGGCTGCCTTGCGGTGATGAACTAGGTGTAATATGGCCATTGTCAATCAACTCTTGTATTCAACTCTTTATCTCATTATTCTTGATCGAGAATTATATAACAGTTATTAATCAATTGCAAACCTGGAACAACTTTGATCAAAAGATTAATGTGGCAATAAAGTGAAACTTCCATTTGTGCCTCCATAATTTGCTTGTATATATATTGTGTTGGAACGGTTGTGATTGTTACTGTTGGCATTGTGATGAATTTTGGGTGCAGTCATAGGGAGTTACTTGTTTGGTTGTCATTGATGGCAACTAAGTCAGAACAGTCAAGTAATATAATCGATGAAGTGAGGACACAATCGGTAAGAAGGATTCGTGATCAGTAATGCAGGAAATCGGCTAAGTCTAGAAGATCGGTAGATAGTGAGGATAACACTTTGGTGGCGATCTTGGTAGAAGTGGAATCATGAGAAGCAATCACAGGTACAAAATCAACTTGTTCAGATTTGAGTAAGGTTTCGACCACAACTCATTTGGTTGATCGGTAAGAGAGTTTTTTATGCCACAAATATTGAGACAAGTAAGAACACTTGTGTCCTTGAGCAACAGTTGGTAGATTCCAGATCGGTGAACGGTAGATAGTGAGGACAACACTTTGGTGGCGATCTTGGTAGAAGTGGAATCACGAGAAGCGGTCACAGGTACAAAATCAACTTATTCAGATTTCAGTGTGGTTCTGACCACAACTCATTTGGTTGATCGGTAAGAGAGTTTTTTATGCCACAAATATTGAGACAGGTAAGAACACTCGTGTGCTTGAGCAACAGTTGGTAGATCCTAGATCGGTGAACGGTATAGTAAGTGCGATGATATTTGGTTATATGATGATGTGGAATAGAGGTTATGGGAATGATGAGTTACATTTTTGGGATCAATGCAAACGTATGAGGTGGATTTAGGGCGATGCATTGGAGAAGTCAAAACGTGTTTGACTACCTTGGAGATATAACTTGCAGATCTTGTTTTGGGTCGACGCGGTCATGGTAAAACGTGTTTTACATCGAGATTTTCATTTTGGTGCGTGGTGCTTACGCGGGAAAGTATTTGAATTTTATTTTTGGTGTATGATGTCGGTGCAAGTTGTGTATATAATTGGAGCTGCTCATATTGAAAATGATTGATGTTGTTAGTGTTGCGATAAGGGTTTTGTGATTTCAATCAGTGCATTTTAAGGTTGCGATTAGAGGTCTGATAGAGACAGAGCTGTGAGCAGTTACAGAGTGCAGAGAACAGATTGGATCTGACAGGCAAGCAGTTGCAGCAAACAAATCCCTTAGCAGGGTGAACTCTAACAGGCTCCTATTTGTAAATCCCTTAACTGGATAAACTCTTAGACATGGTTTTGAAATCATCTTGCGAGGTAGATCTTAACATATCTGATTGTACTTCCAACAAGGTACTAATCACTCCTAACCGGGTGAACCCTCAGAAAGGGTAATTGTAGCTCCTAACACGGCAAACTCATTTACTGCAGTAGTGAGCTTGTGGGTGTCATGCCCTCTGTGGATTTCTCCCTCTAACCAAGGTTTTCCACGACAAAAATATCTGTCATGTATGACGAGTTTGTGGATGCTTAATATTGTTTTCTTTTATTTGCTTACATCGATTATATGCTTTGTGGTTTGGAAATTAATATTGCAGTTATTCAGATCGGTGGTTGAATTTGTTCATTACCTGTTTGTATTGATTCACCCCCCCCCGCTCTCAGTACCTAACAGTTACTTGCATTTGGGGCAACAGAGATTTCCTGGCACAACATTTTCCATCAAGATGATTGCTGGAATTGTGTATGCTTCACTGCTTGCTAGTTTTTTATTGATTCTTTTGCTCATAAGGAGCATCTTATTTCTTGTGATATTAAACATCCTTGTTTGACGTTGGGGTCCTTTTTATTTACAATTTTCATCAGCCTTATGACCAGACTTATTCTTTATTTCTCTAAGCCATATTATGCAACTTAAAATTATGATTCTTGGCTTTGTAATTTGGCCTTTCTTTGATATTTACAACATACTTGTAGGCATCACCCAATGGTGAGATATGAAGGAAATCCATCTCAATTTGAGTATAAGGTCACAAGCTTACCTGTACTTTAGTGTTTGATTTTTCTTCGTGTCAAAGATACCTAGCTTTTTTCTATCAAATCTATTGAAGATATACGTTTACACTTGAATATTTTGATCATGACATTGACACAGCTGCATACAAGCTACCGTGCTTCCCTCATAGTCCCAACAAGAATCATCCATATCTCTATTGGTATGTTGTCTTACAGCAAGAAGTGTTGGCCACCGAATTTTCACTCTCAATGTGACTTTTAACAAAGTAAACTAATGGTCCGAGAAAGTATTGAGAAAATAGTAGGGCTCAGTTGATTTAGCTAATTGTCAATAACATCTACATTTATCTTGCCTTTACACGTATAGATGTAAAAATTTAATTTCACCTTATAGCTTGATCTCCAAACATATTCTTGGATGTGGATGACAATGTTGTTACCCAGGGAAGTGATTAGATAAAAATATAAAATGATCTATCCTCTTTAACTTCTCACAAAGGTTTACTGCGAAGTCATCTTGTTGCCTTTGAACCTTTTGATACCGACCTGAAACTTTCATATCTGATGTATCTTTGCCTGCTATTTGGTCCATTTGAAAGGGAAGTCACAGGACAGGCAATCTCAAGGTCACAGGTTTTGGGTTCTAACTTCCTGTAGCCAATTCTCATTCAACTAGACATACGGGGAAGAGCAATTTTTTGCATTGATTTATATCCCAGTGTTTTTGGAGCATAGCAAACAGGAATGCATTGATTCCAATGTGTTTTAGGCGGAAAGAATTTGAAATTTATTTTTTAAATAGCTTTCAAAATGCATGTACTGCAAGAAAAAAACAATAATTCAGAAGTAATAAATGAGTTATTCATCCTTAGTGACACAAGAAGTTGAACTTTGATGTCTAAATCATATTTTCTGCTTAGATCTGTAGAAATATGCGATAGCTGGTGTAAAATGATATGATTCAACTTCTGAAATTGGAATCTGAATCCCCTTGGAGTTTTATAATTGAGCTGGATTTGTGTTACTTCTTACAAACAGTAATCAGAGTACCATGGCAAAGAGAACAAAGGAACACACTAAACAAGAAAAAACACAACTACAACTTAAATCTGCGATGGAAAATTATATTCATTTGTAAATCTGCAATTTCTGTAGATAATCTTGGAGGAAAGATGCAATGCATGACTCAATTGAAGTGGAAAACGAATCTCAAAAGCAGAAGCCTACCAGAAGATTCCTGACCATAACTTTAACTCTAAGCCTTTTTTTTCCCGGGTTAAATATTTGATTAATTGGAAAAAAAAGTTCTTTTAATTTACCAAGTTGTTCCCAAGACATGTTTTTGCCTCTATGACGTATGTTCATACCTAAACAGCTGTGGAAATAGAAGGTGAAGCTGAACAGTTACAAGAAGAGTTACTTTTAGTCTTCTCTCAGTTAATTTACTGGGATTTGTCATTTTGATTTATGGCAAAAATTTAAAACTATTTTCAAGGATTAAATAAAAGTAGATGTCAGCGTCTCTTTATTTTTCTTGAGCAGGGTGGCCACAAGTGTATTTTTGACCCATTTCCACATTTAGCTTATGGGTAAATTTATGTCTAGGTGCATTTTGTTGAAATGGACCCATGGGTTGTGGAGAAAGTCTTGCGACCAAATTTGATACATACAGGTTTTGAGGAACAATCAGTTATACATATGGTCCGAGTTGAGGCGTTTCTGAAAGAGTCGGAGAAGACAGCTAGTATGTTCCTAACTTGTACTGGCATAATAGCCACAATGCTCACTCATTATAAGTCTATATTTGCATTGCAATTTGATTATTGTTTTTCATTTGGGTAGTATGGATTAAATTATTTCCTTCTTACTTGAAGTTGTTTATGTGGTTCACAGCCATTTTTAGGTTATTATCGGATTTGGCAAGTTCTGACATTCTTGCTAGTTGCGTAATGTAGGTAAATATGGGTCATTTGATTATATCAGTGTCACACCTCCCTATCAATTAGTAGACTACACTGTTTTGATGGATCAGCTTTCAAGCTCGCCTTTTGTTGGAAAAGATTCATTCATTGTAAGGCTTCCAGATTGTAGAAGGCTAAATACATTTTTTCAGTTTGCTTAACCAGAGCTGCAAATTTATTATAAATCCATACTTACTTCATAAGGAAAATAATGCAATTGAGGTTGGTAAAACAATGTAAGATTTAATATTTCAGTTATCTATATATTATTTGGCAAGACTTAATTTTCCTGGTCATGCTGATGAATAGTTGGTGGAGTACCCAAAAAAGACTGTAATGCATGATTTCTGTGGGCCTCTTGTGAAGGTACTCTACTCTCTTTCACTCTTTATATTTTCCATCTACAAACTAATTTGAGTTGGAAGGGAAATGACCACTATTTGACTAATCAAGGAAACCATATATTCATCAATATATTGTCAAAAACATATATTGCCATTTTCTGGTAGAATCCTAAATGAGCAATATACTCATCATATAAAAAACAGCAACTGAGCTTTAAATATTAACGACTCAAGCATCAGAAGCGATCTGCATAAATCCAAAGGATATGTTTTATGTAAGATGAAAACATATCATGCAAATACTTCGATGGTATAGTTGTATTTTTTTTCCTTCAAACTTTCATGTTTCCAAGACAGGAATTCAACATTGGAATTCCTATGAAAACTATTCGAAGCCACCAAAATAAAAAAGAATACGCCAGAGTGTTTTGGCTCTTATTATAACTGCATTAAATGAATGAACACTTGAAACTAGAATTGTCCATTGAAAATTTTAATTCTTCCCTCATCAATATAGTAAATGCTGGCCATTCCTTGCAGATAGCAGACAGGCGGTATGGGCGAACTTATTTAGCTATCTATGGCCCTGAATGGTCTAGAAGAAAGCGGCAAACAGAAACTGCATCCGAATGAAAAAAATCTTGGTCAGAAAAAGAAGATATCTAGACGTAGGATAAGCTTTATTCTCTTGTTGTGGAAGGTTCTATTTTTTTTTTAATTTCTTCGATTGGTAGCTTGTCAAATGGTATCCAATTAGACATTTCAGGACCAATTTCTTTCATAGACTCTATTGTATTTACAAAACATGAATGCATAGCATTGGATTTCACTTTCTAGGAGAATTTGACTGGTTTTTTTTGTGTTTATATGCAGCAAGAGCGTTTGTCTGTTTTCCATGGTTCAGATCATTGTAAAGAGACCCACACACTCATAACTCTTTTGGTATCTTTGGCAAGAGAACACTCTCTCTCCTATTAGAATTCCTGGGAAAAAATTCTCCAACTCTTGATAATCTACGTTGTGTTTCTCTTGTAAGAGTTCACCCTTTAGGAGCTCTTGAATGTACGCCTCTTTATATCGTTTATATAATTATTTCCAAACTCTCACGCAAACTACACATGGAACCTTGGACATCTCATGGCCATGACACCTTTTTATTGCCTAGATTTTTTTAACACTAGCTTTCGGTGAAAGTTTCTCTTGGATAAGCCTCAGGAAGAATAAGAAGGGAGATCTAACATTTACCTTCAACGAGCTCCAGCTTTTATTCAATATCATGGCCTGTCTAGTGTTATGCGTCTGTATTGTAGAGTCACACCAAAAGGTATGGAACTTATTAATGCTGTATCCTGTCGATTAAGGTTTTTAGTGCCATAAGAATCTTAAATCAATTATGGCACGTTTATTGGCCTCAGAGATCATCTGTAAGAAGCATAGTTGGTACAACACAATTTTTCATGATTAAGAGATTTACTTATTTGTGCTAATGAGGAAGACATGACGTGTGTAGTGTGCTGGCAGCCATTACCATACACCTTATTTGAAATTTTTACTTACCTTGTATATGGATATTTTTTTGTATTGTTCCACATAGTTTTGCTAACCGGGGGATGCAGGGGACCAAGGGCCTAAATTTGGATGCAGTGGGGGATGGCGGCAGGAATGGGACAGTTCTGTTATATATATAGTACTACTAAAATCAGTTATGAAAATATGTGCAAGTATAAGAATTACAAATAACACTTCAGAAAATTAGTAAAATACTAAAACTTAAATACTACTAAACTTTGAAGTGAATATTGACAATCTAATGTTGAAATTTGAACAATGAAAATGTTGAATTCAAAATTTCATATTATTTTAAAGATTTCATAATGATGATTACAATGAGTACAATGATGTAAAAATAACAAAATGGAGTGGAGTGAAGTGAGGCTTCTAATCATCCCCAAACTTCTCACCATAGATACTAGAAGTGGACATCACATGGTCAAGCTCCACCAAACTAAAATACCAACCAGCCCTGCCTGTGTAATTGTAGCATCTACGTTAATTTGGGTTGGCTCCTTTTGCTTTACATCCCACCTTGTAGTTGGACTCTCTTTGTACAAAAGTGTCTTGTAGTCAATGAGATGCAAATCATTGTGTACATCCACAAGCTTCTCTACTCTCCTAGAGGTAAGTTTGTTCCTCTTAAGAGAGTGGATGAAGCTATAAGTAGACCATTTCCTCTCAATAACAATAGAACTAGACACCTGAGATAGAAATCAAATGACTAGAGTTGTAGTCAAAGAAATTGGTCCATGACAATTCCACTACAAAATTGGGTCCTCCTATGCCACAGTTGCCATATCCATCTTAGTTGGGTCAAAATAACCTCTAAGAGTGGAAAATTATACGTCTTTTGGATGGCCCTAAAGAACCATGTCTTCACCTCAACATCTTGTATGGGTGTAACTCTACTATGCCTTGCTTGTACACTTGGGGTTCAATGCATAAGCATCCATGTGCAAGAGAGTGTTGAGCTTTTCCCACCTCTGATGATTGACTGACTAAATGTGCTCATTGTAGAATGCTAATATGGGATCCTTCTCTTGTATGACAATCCTCATTTTTTCAAGCATAGTATCAATGCACTCATATACCTCAAGGCTAGGTGCAGTGTCATCCTCATACGTAATGACCTGGAAAATTGGAGTAATGTCAGAGACTATATCTCGCCTCACCCCAAATAACATGACTCTTCACTACATTCTTCACCCTCATCCCTTGCTCTATCTTGGACTTGCCCATTGATTCCATTTTATTGTCATTACCATAAGTTGCAATGCCTTTTGAAACTCTAGCATTCTCTCCAAGAGAATGGAATAGGATGCATATAGAGTCTTGATGGGTTTCAAGAATTCCTTGTTAGAGGTCCTAAAGAGTGTATGTGAAGCATGGTGGTTGTTGATAAACATTTGCACATCTCTAACATCATTCGAAACATCTGTAAATAGTAATGCCAAGATCAAAATGAATGCAAAATAATTGAAAAAAATCATAGAAAGTCTTGACAATAAAAATTAGAGAACAGATTGTCATTTACAGAAAACCATTTGTTCACGAGGGTTTAAATTTTCATTCTACTTTATTAAATCTACATCGTTGATATTCAAATCACAATGTCTTGCCATGTTGATCTACGATTAGCATGGACATTCTATAGTTAATTCATCAACATGTCTTTTTTTTGCCATAGGGTATCCTTGCGGCTCAACCCAACACCTATTTTTGGGGTGAGCTAAGGCAAGACTAGTCCTTGAGGATGTACCAAGCAGCCTTCTTAGATTCATTGGGTGAGATCTGAGCTTCAAAGTTGAACTTGTGATGAATGGGGGGCAAACCTATAGCCCAAGCCAACTTCACTACCAACAACATTAATCTCAAGTGGATTTGTCATATTCAATTTTGGTGGTTGTTTTTTTAAGCGCTTTGTTTGAGAAAACAATAATTTGCTTTGAAATTGTGGCTTAAATGCTGAAATTATTGTGGTTAGTTGTATGCATGAATTGAAAGTAAGAACTGAAATTATATTAAGAAAAATAAAGTTAACATAGCTTGCAAAAAAATATGACGTGGGAAAAAGGAATGCGAGAGATTCTACCTCATGTCATTAAACCAATGATGCCAATGATATACCTAAATAGCATAAATACCTTTGAAAATCAACTTTATTATGAAATCTCCAAATATATCTGTGAAATTTCTTGTTTTGATTATCTAATCAATATTAATGAATCCCTGAAATTTGTCTTCGAAAAAAACTTCACAAATTTTCTCGATGAAGTCTAGTGGTGAAGTATGCAATGAACCTACTCATAGGAACCAAATTCAATCTCTCACATGAAAAGGGTTTCATCACTCCTTATATAATCTTTCCCAAAACTTTTAAAAAAGTATCCATATGATATTTGATTATATTTTTTTGTCGCTTTAACTAAATCAATTAAATAATGTTATCTTTATGATTTAATTTTTTGAGACAACTTTATAATAATTAATTTAATTATTTTATTTCCTTATAATTTCTTATCATAATCAAATGGGAATAAACATATGTAGTCAAGAACCACTTAGAAAAAGGGGACACCTCACTTGGAGAGCATTGTTGGTAGCCTTAGTGGATGTTCCTCTATCATTCATGGGTGCGCACCTGATTTGGATGGTGAGACGCCATGTATCCATGTTGCCTCGAGGGTCCTTTGGAGGATGATTCCCCTCCCTTAATGCCCATGTGCTTATCGTCACCACTAGGTCAGTCTTTTAGTGATGACAAATTGCATTGGCTCTTATCTAGTTTATGTTGAGTTACAATCCTTATATCATGCTAGCTGATCTAGTAATTGCCACTTATACGTGTTTAGCTTTGGTTAGATCCATATATTATGGATGTCTAAATTTAGTTTCTATCACAAGTATTGTCTTACTCTATATAAGCATGGGATTTTTTTATATTTTCTAACTACAACCATCAAGTCTCTCTCTCTCTCTCTAGTTTATTTATTTAGATTTGGTTGTGAAAGGTTTGTTAGTTTGATTGTTCTTGGATTAATTGAATACTTCATTGTTCCTACATGTTTTAGAGCCAAATCTGTTGAAATCCCTTTCCTTTATGAGTTTTTTGTGCAATTATTTCTACAAGTTCTATTCAACGGATGTTTGGTTATATATTCTTGCCTACATCCATTAGATTTCTAGAGGCAAATGATCAAGCAAATCTTGAGTAAGATTAGAGAAAACCAACATTTGTAGATTAAAAAGTAGGAATCAACTTTTATTTTTTCTATTTTGGATTATTTTTTGAATTTTTTTTAGCATACTTCTTTAGAAATTTTTGTAAATACCTTAGTTTTTAGAGCATTTTGATGCAATAGGAGTGCACCATTCTATTTGAAGTGATTGAAACTATGGATTTATTATTAAATTGTCCTAGTTAGAGTAGTTAAACGACAATTTTTTTTCGCCTAGGAACATGGAATGACCTTCCTATGCAATATAGTACCATGCAAAATATATATTTTCACACTTTTTTGGGAGAGCAACAGAGAGTTGTGGTATGCAGGGCACTCCATATCCTCTATATCCTTTTCCATGGTAGGGAGGTGATAAGAGGCAAGGCCCTACACATTCATACTATCCTTTTTAAGGGGGAGTGAAAGGTACTACCCTTGCAACCCACCTTGTGAGCAATTTTGGGGGTTCCACGCCCACAAACCCTATTTTTAAAAATAATTTAAAAAAGAAAATTATTAAAGAAAACAAGAATAAAATTTTGCCTCGCATTCAACTAGAATCTCCACCTAGTTATCACCTTTGTTAGTGGGTCGCCACTCTACAACCCATCATCATTGGGATGACACTAGGGTAGAGATCCCCTCTATTTTCTTTTTCACTTTAGGAGACATTTAATTTGCTCATAAAATAATCATTTTGAGAGCATTTTTAAATGAGGAAAATTTTTGTGTACTTTGTGATAGCATGGTTGATTTTTAGATTGACGCATTTTGTCTTACAAGAACATTAATTTTCTTAGAGATGTTACTATTTTGTTCTCATTATGGGAACTTCAAAAGGCCATAACTTACACATATGGACTCATTTTTGGGTTCATTGTTTTCTAAAGTGCATATTTTCAAATACTTATGTCAGTTCTCATTCTATAGTAGACTTGTTTCTACATGTAATCATTTTTGGGACATTGTTAACTCTAAAAAATCTTTAAACACAAAGGGCCTTGCACTCTACTAGGGTTTTGATTTCCTTAGCTTTTGTCTATTTTTTACATCTATCTAGCATCATACTGCATTTATTGGGAGGAATACTTTGTTATAATGGCCTTGGCTAGCATTAGCACAATAGTTGTTGTTGGTCTTGAAGCTTTGACATCTTGGATAATGGTACCCCAAAACAAATGACCTAAGAAATTTGTGCCCAAGGTCTTTTATGAGGCACATCTTTAGTTAAACTTGATGTAGTTTTACCAGCTCAATATTTTGATGGTGCATGCAAGTGGCTAGGATTGTTTACTTTGATAGGTTATTTTGTTGGGAGGGTTCCCCTTGAAAAAATTCTCTAGGATTGGGTCGCCAAGACTTGGGTCCCTCATCTAGTCTATCTTGATGTCGTCCAAAGCTAACAAAAGCTCTCTTTTTATTTCTCTTTGTTGAGACTACCCATGTTTAGGTTATTTTCCAACACGGGCCTTGGTATGTTTGGTCCCCATTTGGATTGAGTTTCTTGGTATCTCTTTGCCTTGCTGGAGCTTTTTGCAAATCATTGCCTAGTCATTGGAAAGTTTGTTAGTGTCGAGCCAGACTAGTTCTACCATGCTTGGCCTTTGGAGCGGGTCTATGTTGAAGTCAATTTGTGTTATGGCTTTAAGGAGATGATTGATATTTAGAGATGTATATTCCACACTTAATGTTAGGATTCGATAATACTGAGAGGGGG
>MU224206.1:919259-933675 GCA_018584345.1 Thuja plicata
TGGCCAAGGGAAAACCCCGGTGGGGATGGTACCCACAAGCATGCACTAAAGTATAATGTCCCTGTAAGGAGACCTAGCCCTGTTAGGAGCTGAATATTACATAGTACATTTCCTTGTTAGAGGAATACCAACCCTGTTAAAGGTTCACAACACCCTGTTAGGGGCCAACTGAGCTTACAACTCTTACAATATATTTCAGGTTACAAAGTGTTCTCAGTCATGAACAAAAACAAGCAACAATGGTGCTTAGATAGTTCCTTTAATGTTCTTTAGTGATCTCTGCCATTCTCTTTCTCTGCTATTCGCTCAACAACTCATCTAACTGTCCAACTTACTCTCTAACAACATCTCAACCTTTATCAAAAAGATCTTACATATATATCTCACAATTTTACAAAGTCGACTCTCAATATGAATATTACAAATATTACTTAAGTCGGCCTTCAATACATAATACATTTAATATAGTAAACATTAAATGCATAGTCAACACTCTAGCATAGTTGATGTGGAGGTTATCAGCAACCAAAATAAAACTTCGATTGTCTAGAGTCCAAGCCATACTCCCTCAATCTTCGCTACTGTCAAATTGCTATGTTTCATTGTTCTGCTGCAGTCTGCCTGTCTTCAATTCTGTCTAACTAACCGTAGACTCAACCAAAACAAAATCAATCTTAGATGGAGGTCATAAATACCCCATAATGTCTTCCTCTAAGCTCGCTTGCCCTAAATCATCGATCTCGATCTTCAACATCCAAAACACTTATGTATCTCTGCTTCTATACTTAGTCGATTTCTGAATCACCAAAACTCATCTTTTCTAGAATCGGTCTGAAACCTAGATGTGTTGCCATAAATGACAACCAAAAAGTAAATCACATTTACAAAAAATTGATTACTTTCCAACAATCTCTCCCTTTGGCATTGATGGCAACACTTGTCAAAAAAATGAATAAGTGTTCCAACTAATTTGTCTCCTCTATAATCTTTCTCTTTTCTTTTCTCTTTTCTTTTCTTCTCTATATAATATCTATATATATTTTCTTCTCTTCTCCCCCTTTGACAAAAATGACAAAGGTGCATATACAACAAAGGTTTTAATTCTTGCTCACCAGTTTCAAAATATCCTGAAAGGAATCTTCCAAGATCTTCACTTTTGCAGTCCATGTCTTGAACAAAATTTGGCTAATGTTAATTAAGCCATTTAGTGCAAATGATGTGGTCTCAGCTTCTTTCAAGTTTGTGGGAAAAGATTTATCCAGTAAATCTGTTACTTTCTCCAAGTCTGAGAGATGAACCTCAAGTATTGATAACTTGGTAGTGATAAAGCTTTTCAGGAAATTGAATCTTGTCAATACTCTCCCTTTCTCATTATCCAGTACACTGAGTTTAGCCAAAATCCTTGTGACTTTTTTGTCTAGCTTTGTTGTGGATTGTGAAGATGTTTCACAACCATCCATCATACTGTTCAGAGTTGCCCTCTCTTTGGCAATAATGTCTTTTACATTCTGAATGTGCCTTATTGGATTCATGCAATAATTGAACAATTTTCTCCCATGTCCAATGTAGCTTCTTGCATTTGATAAGCAAGTCTTCGCAATGCCTAATTCCCATGTTATAGATTTACAGAATGTTGTTAGCTTCTTCTCTGAGTAGGTCTTCTCTACCTTTTCCTCTGCTATCTTCAGTAGGTTCTCATAGTGCCCATCAAATTCATCAAGTGTGATTCTCAGATTCTCAATGTCGTCTTTATTATGGAAAACAATAGGTGTTGGAAGCAATTTGTTTACAATATCAATTGCTCTTGTGATTACTTTTGCCTTCTTGTCTCCTTTCTGTTCTGACCTTTCCTTAGCTTTGTTCAAAGCAACAAATGCCAATTTACTATTTCTACTTCATCCATGCTGTCAACATTTACATCACTGCTTGCCAACAATGAAATGGATGATGTGTTTACCTCTTTCTTTTCATCCTCTTTCTGATCGGTCTTCTTTTCTTCTTCCTTCTTCTCTTCTTCCTTCTTCTGTTCCTCTTCCATTTTCTGTTCTTCCTTCTTTTGTTCTGCTTCATCTGCCACAGGAGTATCCATATTTCCTGAAAAAGGGTCCTTCTCATCTTAAGAGGTGTCAAGAGTTACTGCTACACCAGAAACATAGAAATCTGGTGATGGATCTTCTTCGCTCTTCTCAGTAGATGTCTCTGTTGCCTTAGATTTCTCACCCATTCACAATTGTGTGGGCGATGTGGTCTTAGGAGGTGAGGGCTTGCTAGAATTAGTACTCATCAATATCTTCTCGAGTGCCTTCTAAGTTTCCTTAGTGACTTTATCATATTTCCTCGCCATGATTTTCAATAATCTCACCTTGGTCCTTAGTAGAGATTTTAGTTCCTTGTATATTCTGTCCCTTTCTTGAACTGATATCACAGGCAACATGTTATCTATTTCTTGGTTTCTAATTGTATCATCTTCAATTTGTTCAACATGTTTTCTTATTTCCAATCTCCCATAAAGGTCTATGGGTATGCTTCCTTGAATCTCTAATAGTGTCTTCTTGAAGGTAAGTAGGTGCTCTATCACAATGTCCTCAATTTTAAGTTTGTCTGCTTCTTCATACCTATTATAATATTTATCAATTGTAAACAATTTTCCTTGCTCTAATGCTTTCTTCTCTAGCATCTTCAAGTCAAGTTTCCAAATGTGTTTTTCTGTCTTCTTCTCTTCTCCTGCTATGCTCTGCTCTTTAGTTGATGTATGCATGCTTGATCTTGTTACTCTAGAAGTGACATTTTCAGTTTGAGCTGTTTTCTATTGATGAAGAGGTGGACTGTCTACCATGATTACCTTAGGAGTGGGAGGGGCTGTAGTACTTCCACTTACAGGTCAAGAGACCTTTATGTCATCTTCTTTTTGAATTCTTTAAGTTCCTCTTCTCTAAATCCTGCCTTAACTCCGCAATCATGTACAAGATTTTCTATCTTTCTCTTCGTCAGACCTCTAGTCTGTTCTTCTCTCACTTTTGTTGACTTTTCTTCATAAGTTCCCCATCTTTCCTTTGTTGTGTCAATCTCTGATGCAAGGACATGTTCTACTTGAATGGTAAGCACTTCAGAACTCGCTTCATAACCCATGGGGTAGCACCATTTCTTCCTGGGTATGACTTCTTCAAAGCACACAAAATCAGTTTCAACCATGAAATAAATTGTATCTTTGTATTTCTCAACAATATCTTCATGTATTTTGTACCTTGTCTTCATTTGTCTCTGTAGTATCTTGATCATACCAAATAATTCACCATCAACCCAAGTAGTATTCTGTCTTTTGTAGCTCTGTGAAATCAATATGCCAGTGGGTACTCCAGACTTGTAGCCACTAGGATGTAAACTAGGAAACTTGTGCTCAATATGAATGAACATATGCATCAACAATGAACCAAATCTGAAGGTTTTTGATTTGTCATTCTTCACAAGCTTCACATTCTCAAGGAATCGCTGTGCCAGAACTTCGCATATATTATATTGTACATTTTCCTTCACCATTCTCCATGCCATCATGATGACTCCAATGGATACTGAATTAGGTCTGCTACTGTAGTAGAACTTGTACCCAAGTATCATCGCAATCAATCTTACATCTTGCTGAAAGATGGCATTTACTGTCATTGCCCGTCTGTCCCATTTGGAATGAGTTAGGGTTTCAACTTATTTATTCACATTTTTCTCCGTAATAGGAATGACTCCAGTGTTGTCCAATCCAGTGATTTCATGAATTAGGTCACTACAAATCTTCACAGGTTGATCTCCAATCCAAATAAACTGATCATGAACCTTACTTAACAGTATTTTGAACCATTCATCTTCATCGAATTCACATAAACCCAAAATTTTCATTATGCTCAGTTGATTGATATGTTTGTATTCTTCTCTCATGACTCCATTGTCATTCATATACTCCATCTCATTTGATATATCATCAATTCCCAGTATGTCATACTTACAATGTATGTAAGCCCTATTATATTCTACATGTAACACGCCATACGGGGCTTGGGAAAATGCTCCCTCTGGATCCCCTTCACATGATTTGAACGGATTTCTTAAACTTATACCTAGGTCTATCTGTAACTTTGAAAATAATAGGTGCATCCATGGCTAGATGATGTAAAATACCTTTCTTTCGCTGAATTCTGAGTTTATCCTTCAATCGATCACACACGGCTAATGTAGAATAATCTGAACTTCTCTGCTCTCTGGTTTCCTTAGCTCGCTCTTCGTCAAATGGTAAAAAGATAAGTCATTAAGTGGTGCTTTATACAAGTTAATTTATGAATTTCACTTTCACTTAAAACTATCCAATCGACTGTTAGATCTCGCGAACAAACTATGTGTGTCAGCTGATGTTGCGCTCTTAGATGTATACTTCATGGTGTCGGCCAAGCTTATACCCAAGCTCACATGAGCTCAATCCATGAATTTTGGGGCAGGATATATTCTGTTGTCTGTATTCAATGCTCCCCCTAAGGCCATGATCGGCCAATTAGGTCGATTCGGTCTTGCTACCATCAAGCAAAGATCCAGTAGCCTCTACTGACTCTCCCTGAACTAATGTTTCACTATTTTCTTTGATCTTCCATATCTTACCACTGTTTCTATCTTCTGCCTTCTTGAAACAACTTTCAAAATCACTCTTCACATCTGCAACACTCTTACCAATATCATTTCCATTCTTCTGTGAATTCATAGGAGGTGGTACTCTTCTGTTGTCTGATCCATTATACCTACAAAAATTTTCTATATGTCCTTAATTATTGCATTTGTAACATATAGGAGGTCTTCTTTCCTGATTGACTTGCAGCTTACAGTACTTCACAATGTGTCCAATGTTATTACATTTGTAGCACGTAGGTTTCATTGTAGGCTCTCTTCCATTGTCTTATCTATATCCTGATTGATTAGGTTTTTTGAATTCTTCTTTCTTGTGCCCATATCCGTTACAGTTAAAACAATAACAAGAAAAAGTTCTAAAAGGGGCATTACCTCTGCAGTCTCTCTTCATGTGTCCAAATCTATTGCAGCCAAAGCATCTACCTCTAAAGGGTCTGATCTGTTCTTTAGGTTCTTCAATAGAAGGTTTCTTAGCATCAATATTCTCATTTGATTTCTCTTCCTAATTCTTTGAACATTCAGCTTCATTGAATCCAATACCAGTCATATCACCCTTAGGTTTCTGTTTGTCTCTTTGTTCATCAATCAAATCATTGCTCCAGTGTGAAGTTTCTCAATGTGATTCTTTGCTTCAACAAGTTTACCTTTTATAATCTGATTGTATTTCTCCGTTTCTAGATACTTGTTCTTGTAGTTGTCAGCCTTATTCTTCATTTGATCTAATGTACTGTTCAAAGCTTCTTCAACATTCTTTTTTGTATCCTTCTGTACCTGTATCTCTTTAGCCATAGTCTCATTTTCAAGTTTCAAGGTTTCATTCTCTTCTTTTAGTTGCTTCACCTTATCTGAATTGTCTTCATTTGAATCCTCTTTTATCCGAACCACAAGATCTTGTCTTTGATTTCTGGAAAGCTCAAGTTGATCTTTGAGTTTCTTTATGAATTTCTCAGCTCTTCACATGTTGAATTTCAATTCTCCATTCTCTTCTTTTGCTTTATCAAGGTCTTCAAGTGTAGCATCAAATTTTTCTTGCAAACGGTCCAAATCTAGTCTGATCTCCCTCAAGCTTTTAGACTTTCTCTCCAAGGGCCAAAAGCTCTGATACCAATTGTTAGGATTGGATAATACTGAGAGGGGGTGGGTGAATCAGTATTATAGTACTTTATTAAATTCTTCAACCATTTAAATATCAACCATAAACCTGTAGTAAAGAAAAGAACATACGAAAATGACACAATACTCATAACACCATATTTTGTTTTTGAGGAAACCCTGGCCAAGGGAAACCTTGGTGGGGATGGTACCCACAAGCATGCACTAAAGTATAATGTCCCTGTAAGGAGACCTAGCCCTGTTAGGAGCTGAATATTACATAGTAAATTTCCTTGTTAGAGGAATAACAACCCTGTTAAAGGTTCACAACACCCTGTTAGGGGCCAACTGAGCTTACAACTCTTACAATATATTTCAGGTTACAAAGTGTTCTCAGTCATGAACAAAAACAAGCAACATTGGTGCTTAGATAGTTCATTTAATGTTATTCAGTGATCTCTGCCATTCTCTTGCTCTGCTATTCACTCAACAACTCATCTAACTATCCAACTTACTCTCTAACAACAACATCTCAACCTCTATCAAAAAGATCTTACATATATATCTCACAATTTTACAAAGTCGGCTCTCAATATGAATATTAAAAATATTACTTAAGTTGACCTTCAACACAAAATACATTTAATATAATAAACATTAAATGCATAGTCGATGCTCTTGCATAGTCGATGTGGAGGTTATCAGCAACCAAAATACAACTTTGATTGTCTAGAGTCCAAGCCATACTCCCTCAATTTTCGCTACTGTCAAACTGCTTTGTTTCACTGTTCTACTGCAGTCTGTCTGTCTTCAATTATGTCTAACTCACCGTAGACTCAACCAAAAAAAAATGATCTTAGATGGAGGTCATAAATACCCCATACTGTCTTCCTCTAAGTTCGCTTTCCCTAAATCATCGATCTCGATCTTCGACATCCAAAACACTTATTTATCTCTGCTTCTATACTTAGTCAATTTTTGAATCATTAAAACTCATCTTTTCTAGAATCGGTCTGAAACCCAGATGTGTTTCAATAAATGAAAACCAAAAATTAAATCACATTTACACAAAATTTATTACTTGCCAACACTTAACATATGCTCTGTCTAACTGCCCAATACTTGTTTTAGGTGTCAATCCTCAAAGAATAAGATCAAGGATGGTTCTCTAATTGCTTCATGGGTTAAAACCATGCCCAAGGAGCCGAAACCTCTATGATTGTCTGAAGCTCCTAAAGTAGAGGAAAAATGGACTTAGATTACCCGCAATGGGAAGGATTCACTGTCTGACACTTTTACCCATAAGCAACAAGATTTATTTTCAACAACTACTTTTACCAATACCAAACCGTACAAAGAAGGGAAAAGAGCTCACCACTCCCGTGACCATTAAGGATGTTGCTCATCCATCTTGGGTTCAAACCCCTCAACCAACCTCAAAACTTACCACTCATCTGAACCCTCTCCACCTCTCTTGCAGTCCTTTTGAACGTGTGGAGGATGTGAACATGCTCCAAAAAAGCACATGTATCCTTACCCTCGCTTCTAGAAGTCGTCTAGTTTATTACATAATAGTTTATCCTCTAGTGAGGACAAGGATGACATGCAAGAGTTTGTATCATGAATTTCATGTCATGGAATGTTTGAGGTCTCACTGACCTCGCCAAGAAGTATTCAGTACAAAATTATTGACATATATATCTTTGTATAGATTCTTTTTGTCTTTAGGAAACCAAAAATTATTTGTTCATTCTTTTTGTAACATGTCATGTTATTTTGCCAGCTAGCCTAATTTTTTCTTCCAAACATGAGGTAAGTCGCGAAGGGGTGGTTACCCTTCTTGCGCCACGGTGGAAATCTTGCATGGTTGAACATGGGTCTGATCCCACTCAATAGCTGGTGTGGACCTCATGTCAGTTGATAATCATTCCTTCAAGATCATTAATGTTTATTCTCCCAATGATGTTGTTGAGATCTTCTCTTTGGTGGTTGATTTCAAATTCATTGCCGCTTTCCACTTGCCACTTGCCACTTGCCACTTGGGTTCTATTTGGAGACTATAATATGGGTTTGGTGGCCTCTAACAAAGAAGAGTTACTTCCCTTTCGATAGATGGATAGAAAGAGGCATGGTTGTGTGTGAAATAAATTGGGACTCTTTGATCCCAATACCAAACGCTGCCATCCTCAAGGTGTTTGGCACACGTGGAGAAATTTTTGGGCAGGTTCTATCAAATTATTTAAACAACTTGATTGTGCCATGAGTACGGAAGAATATTTTTTCTCTTTTTCTTCCTATCAAGATCTATGAGTTTTACCTTTTACCAAGGTCACCTTGTTAGACCACTATCCCATCAAGTTTAACATTGAATGGAAAGTGGGTTGTGTTCAGCCACCTAAGACTCAATTCTTTTTTAATACCTAATTGCTAAGTCATCTACCCATGATGGATAACATTCAGTGGGTTTGGAACCTAGAGTGTCATCTCCTTTGTAGTCCAGATGGATTGCTTGGTGGAATCTTGTTATTCAACTCACATTCTCTAGATTTATAATTTTCAGTTGACCATGTTTCGGTTGTGATCCTACAAGGCTAACACCTTGGATTTCTACCATGTCATGAAGGCTATCACCGCCAAAACTTTCTCTCCCATATTACAAGTTATATTTTCTCAACTTTTCCACTAGAAGAAGATTTCTAATAGTCACACCACTCGCAAATCCTAAATCAAAGCTAGAGTTCACTAGCTTAAGGTGGGGGATCATTCTTCCAAAGAGTTTTTCCTTTCTCTTTGTGCTCACCATTCCTCGTCTCACATTAAAATAATTAAGAATAACCATGCAGTGATCTTTGAGCTATTGAACATTCTCCAGGCATTTCTTAACCATTATAAGAAAGTTTTGACTGCTCAGGATGCTTTGCCTAAGCAAGATAAAACTCTCCAAGATTGCCTCAGTGTTGTGCCCTCTCAAATTCCTAAAGTTCAAAAAGTATTTTTTGTTACTAGATGCTCTTTTTCAAGGACCTTGAGGAAGAATTATGCTCCATGGTTGATGACAGGGCCCTTGAGTGTGACGACATTACATGTGACTTCTATAAAGCCTTATGGTCTTGTGAGGGACACGATTTGCATAAGATCTACATTGAGGCCTATAAAAATCAATCTCTAGGCTAATTAATCAACAAAGGGAATTTTTAGTTCATACCTAAGGTTGGATACCTTGAAGAATTTTTCAATTGTTGGCCTATCACCCTAGTCAATGTCTCCTACAAGGTCATTTCTAAGGCCATGGCCCTAAATATCTGTCATTTGCTTACACAAATTTTTTGGTAAGAGAAGACTGGTTTTATAAAATCAAAGTTTGCGTAATATTATTACTGTATTGGAAGGAATGGAGTGATCTTGTCATTCTTGATAGAGTTCCATCTTCCTCAATATTAATTTTTTCAAGGCCTACAACCAAATTGAATGGCCTATTATCTTAGCCATGTTGGGTGCCCTTGGCTTTGGAACCCATTTTGTCGAGTCTTTGAAAACAATATTTGTGGATGCCTTTGTGTGTATGACCATCAATAGTTGTTAGATTTGGCTTTTAGTATTTTCCATTCTATCTTCCAAGGGTGTCCTCTATCTCCTTCAATTAATTTTCTGGTTGTTGAAGGCTTTAGGTATTTGTTGGCAAACTCTATTTTTTTGGGGTAGATCAGGGGAATTTCCCTACTCAAGTCACCTTCTCAGTTGGTTAATGATCATTTTGTAGATGATTCTCTTTTCACCTTGATTGAAGAGGATCAAAACACCAAGTAATCCCTTTAGTGTGTTGACACCTTTTTCTTAGCTTTTGGTTATTCCATTCAGTGGCATAAAACTTAGTGTTATCGACAATTCTTCCTTTTGGCAATGTCCTTGATGCTCCAATATAGGTGGAAGTGGATTGGACATTTGTGAAATTTTTATTTTTTGGGCATTCCCTTTGCCTTCTAGGGATATCCCATGGACCTTTGGAATGGGGTTCATGCTAGAATCAAGAAAAATCTATCCTATTGGATTACTAAGCCACTTTTGTTGGCTAGTAAATTTCAAGTGTGTTTGAAATCCTTGTAGCCACCCATGTTTGGTATTCGTTTTGTTGGGCTCCCTCGAAGGCCTCTTACAAAAAGATTGAAATTTTTTTGAGGGATTTTATATGAGATTATTTTAAAGATCATCATGTATTTCATAGAGTTTCTTGGAAAAATTGTTGTATTTTACGTGAATCTAGTTGTTTGGGGCTTCTTTCTACCTAGAAGCAGGGTTTAGCCTTGTGTGCTAAGAGTAGTTTTCATGTTATTCCTAGCAATGAATCTTTAAAAGTCCTTCAACATTGCATTTCTTCAGGGTATTCAATTATCAAGCTAGCTTGGAAGGGGATTATTTTTCAAACCCTTATGGTTATGACAAATATTATTCATATCAAAGTCACTTTTGTGACCAAAATTATTTAGCATGCTTGGAAAGTGTGATGTTCCCTTCTAGCTAATGACATCATGCTAGTCAGTGATTAGCCTGTCAGTGGACCCTCATAGGCTAGTAGGCATGGATATGGGGTATTTTCAGGCATAGTGAAGGTATGAATTTCTGATGGTTCAGCATTGGAAGAGCTTAGTGTTGTTAGTTGGCTTAAGAGATTGTTTTTGGCTTAGTTATATGGATTTTGCTATTTTTAGCAAAGATTTCTATATTTGGGTTAATTTTTTAGCCATAGAGATGGACCCTCACTATTTTTGGAAATGCATTTTGGTCACATGGAGAATTATTTCACCAAGTCTGGTTTCAAACGGTTTAGCTAGATTCACAATATCAAGGGAGTTATTGCATTTTTAGTGGCTAAGTGTTTAATGAAGGAATAACAATTTAATATTAAGTTATAATATAACTTTATATTGAATTACTTAAGTGATGGATTTATGATTCATAAAAGGGGGCCAAGATTATTTATTAATTTATGGGCATGTTTCCTAAGTCCAAATTAATTAAATGTCACTTTTTATGTTTATTACATTAAAAGTGAATTATATGGAGAAAATCAGAAGCTTGCTTTTCTCGTGCGATTTTGGACTTGAAGGAAATAAAAAGGCTTTGCGTGAGTTGAGAAGGCATCTATTTTCATTTTGAAGAATTAAAATATGTTTCCTATTGAGCTCTGAGAAGGGTTTGATAGTTTCAGCCATTGGAGAACGTAGTTTCTTCTGTGTGTTCGTCATTTGAGCTAGTGAAATACCTGGTGAATTTGATAATCAAAGGGAGTCTCATTCAAAGATTCTATTTGCGCTTCAGCATAGGGTTTCACCAGTTGCAACACAAGCTCATAAGATACATCAGGATCAAAATACATGTGATGGTTAGTTACATCATTATAGAGACTTGCAAGTGTAGCTGAGAATACAAGAAAATATGCCATTCATGCTAAAAACCCATTGGTTGGTTTAGTGTGATTTCTTCTGGAAATATATTCAGGTTTTTATGCTTGTAAAACTCATTGTTGTTTATGTTTGGATTCTAGAACAATCTTCTTGTACTCGGCGTTGCATATTAAAAAATAATAAATTTGCAACAGTAGCTAGATTATCTTTTCAGTATTTTATTTCAGATTTGTATCTATTTTCTTTTTTCATTCAAAACCCTTGCAGAAACACAAAAAAATCATAAAACATTCAAAGGAAAAATAGTTCAACAGTTAGAGCCTGTGAAGGGCTCTTACGAAAAATTGGAAAAAAATATTTCTTGAAAAGTAATTGAAAGAAAAATTATGTGTAAATAAGATTTTCCTTCCTAGAAAAGGTAGAATGCTAATTAAACAGTAGAAGAAATAATGCTTTCTTTTATATTGAAAATAAAATGAAAGAAAAATCAAGGGAAAATATGATTGTCTTTGCATGGGAGCAACAAATTGATTATTAGAATGTTGAGAGCATGAGTATGTGACACAAACAAATTATACTTGTGAAAAATAGGGATAACGTAAGATTTTATAGTCATGCATGTGAACAAATAGGTACAAGGGAGTACCAATTTTTTACATCCTTGTGTATGGAATCATGTGGATGCATTGTAATGTGCATTAGAGAGTAATCAGTAGAAAATCAAAGTTCATGTTTGAGGACAAAATGACAATAGTTTCTATCATGTCATGTTTGTTTGGTGGTCAAATAGGAAGAATTGAAAATGAGACAATATTTCCAAAGAGTGTTCAATTTTTCATACTTGGATAAGGTGCACCCTATCACGACTAGATGAGGGAGGAAGGGCCCTGTTTTTAGTCATTTAAAGTAACTAGCCATTGGTTTGACCAATTAGGTACTTACGACCTAGGTGGAAACCCTAGTCTAAATCCGAGAACACATCTATAATGTTTCTGTATTTCTACTTGTCAACCGTTTGTTTAAAGTCTAAACTAATAGTCTTAAGTTTAGAGAGTTTAAAGTATAGAGAGTTTGAAGTACCCAAGTCAAGTAGGGGTGGGTGAGCATATGATTGTATTTTCACTTTGAATGTGGTAAAGACTTTGGCCAAGTCGGTGAAAAGGTTTTATTGCACTCAGTTAGTTCATCATGTCCAATTATATGGGCTAGTCAGTTGGTAATACATAGTTAGTAGGTTCCTAGTTGTGTGATCAACTGGAACCTATGTAAGATACAACACTAGGCTAAAAAAAAATTAGGAACAATTCTCATGTATGTACCCCTTATGAAGAGTAAGGCCACTTCTAGGGGAAAGGCGTGAGGGGGACCACCAAGTTTTTGGTTGGAGGTAAAACACTCTAGTGATGCTCCCACACTAAGACATGTGATGTAGTCCAGTCTTCCTGGTTATTAAGTAAACTCTAAACCTTTTTTTTTCTCTTTCCTAAGCTTTGTTTTTAAAATGCTTTAGCAATATGGATGCCCTAATGTGAATTGAAAAGATAACAACTAAGATGATTATTTTCTAGCTTTTTAAGTTTCATTGTATATAATGTTATACCTTTCTTGGATGATTTGAAAGTTCTTGGAAAAATAAAGAAAATTTCATTCATATTTTCTACATTTATTTACAGGTTGAACAATATTGCAGTTCCATTTCATGTTCATAGGAATGATATGTTACAACCATAATAAAGATGTAAAAAATAATAGACATATTATCTCACATGGCAAAGTCGCAAAGAAACTTTTTAGCATCCGAAGCTCTATTTTCTATCATTATCTTTTGTCTAAATATTATTCACATATACTAAAAACATACTATGACAGATTTAAGCCTTTTCACCTTCATTTGTGACCACCTCTCGAGGTGGGTTAAGAAACACAAAAGACCAATCTTCCCATGCAACCATCTCAATTTTTGTGACTGACATTAGGATACCAATGTCACACTTGGTGATGCAACCCAATTTACAACATCTAAATTAACCATTAATAATAAAAGAAAATAAATAAAAGAAAACTCAAGAAATGAGATTAAGGTATGTTGTTCATTATTCTATTCTCCAATATCCTTACAATTGAAAATAAGAAACCTTATATCTTCTCTAGAATTCTCTTAAAATCTACCTTAATACAAACTTATTATTTTCCAATTATCAAATTTTTAAACTAATTACATGCAACTTAAGAACATCTCAAAAAATCACTAATAACTCAAAAACCTTTCTAATCTACTATGAGAACATCTAAAGAGATCACTAAAATACCAAGAAATCACTAAAATCTTGAAAACTCACTAAATATCAAAACTTTCTAATTTATTTTGAGAACATCTAAAGCAATTACTAAAATCTCAAGAAATCAACAAAATCTTTAAAAAGTCACTAAAAGGTCCTGCATCATTCTCCTTTGGTTGAAACAAACGCAACTCCTACAAGTTTTTGTCTTTGAACACATGTCTCTTGTATGTATCTAATCCTTCCCATTGTACTAGATATCTTTTGCTTTGAAAGTTTAAACTATCTTCTTGTCCAAAATATATGCAATCATATCCTTCGTTATGCTTTAAACCCATTGTTTCAAATCTATTTCTCTCTCACACTTCACATCTTTTACCATGAAATTTCCTTCCACCTCTTATCCTATTTGCATTTTATCTAAAAAAATTAGAAAAAATAATATTTACCTCTTTCTCCTTCATTTTTGTAACATCCTCTTCCTCATTCTCATTTGTTATTTTATTATCTAAAATTTTAACATCCTCCAAAGGGTATTCAACGGCTTTTTCTTGTACTTATATTTCTTCACTTCTGCCTTCATCACCAGTGCATAAAAAAACTTATTTATTTCATATCTTTGAAAGGTTCCCTTGTAGAATGTTGATGACAATTATTCAATTGTGTATTGTCATTGATGTTTACACAAGTGTAGTAATGTTTACACAAATGTCTAATCCTATCCGAGCACAGTCAGTTAATGCCAAGCACTCTAAGGCATTGAAGAAGACCAAAGTGATTTTCAGTTCTAACCGAGTTCACCCGGGCATTACAGTTTTGGTCGGGCATTGAAGGATTTCAATATTAACCGAGTTATGCTTTTAGTGACAACTGACTAACAACAATTTATATTTTATGGTTTTGCTTATATGAAGCCATCAAACTTAAGTTTTATTGATTATTTGGAAGGTTATTAAGGCCGACTTGACAAGGCTTATATAT
>MU224206.1:933901-955956 GCA_018584345.1 Thuja plicata
ATGTGTTTATGACATGAAGTATGGAGGTGAAATCAGATGGGATTCTGATTGAGAACAAAATATAAAGTGCTGCAATAGGATATTCGATCAACAAGGATCAAGTAATTAAAGCCAGTGCAAAGATCTGAATAATTAAAGCCGGTGCAAAGATCTGAATAAGCAAAGACAGTTGGTTATCAAAACAGGTCAATCCATTGTTACTCTCTAACAATTGTAGCAGTGATCAAAATATCTTTACAGAGTAGACTTAAAAGTCTTTTGTAAATCCTCTCACAAGGTGACATTTCTATATTGAAGTGTTTTCAGACCTCTAACAAGGCCACTCCTTACAGGGTGATTAAATCCTCTAACAGGGTCACACCTAACAGTGTGTTATTGTAACCTTTAACAAGGTTGGCTCCTAATAGGGCTCACTTCAGAAGAGTGAAAAACAATGACTAGTTGCAATTGGTAGTTTTTCCCATATTGGGTTTCCACGTTAAATCTTGGTGTTATCTGTGTACATTTTATTTTCTTTATGGTTTATGTTTCTACAATTAATCACTAAAGGATAATCACAGATAATATCTTAAGCTTTTCTATGTTAATCAAGTGACAGTAGAATATCTGTGTTAACCAAGCAACAGTGATAATTTGTTTAAGATATCTAAGGGACTTGGATTTGTTTTTTGTTGTAACTGATTCACCCCTCCCCTGTCAGTTACTCAACTCATTTCCAACAATTGGTATCAAAGCATTTGGTGCTTACAGGGAAGGTTTCAATGCCTAAGCTAAAGATCAAAAATGTCTTACAGAAGGGAGATTCCTAAGCTTAACAAGGACAACTTCACTGCATGGCAAAATTTGATGAGGCTGCATCTATCTACTATTGGAGATACTGGTTTGCAATTCCTAGATCACAAGTATGTGGAACCACCGAGACCTATGTCTGTGGAACAGATGGTGGACATGAAGCATCATAACATAATGATGATTGATATAGCTTCTTCACTCAGCTATTCCAAATTTGATGAAGTGAAGAACTTACCTACTACCTATGATATGTGGAAGAAACTACATGATATCTATGGAGGAGATGACAATGTAAAGAGAGCCAAAGAAGAAAGTCTCAGAGGTCAGTTTGATCTGATAAAAATGAAAGAAGGAGAAGACATTACAAAGTATAGTGAAAGAATCAAGAAAAGTGTCAGTGCAATCAGAGCTACTGGTGGAACAATTGAAGACAAAACAGTGGTCAATAAGGTATTGAGAACTTTACTTCCTATCTATGCAATTAGAATTTCAGCTATTCAAGAGATGAGATGCAATAATGATATAACTCTAGATGGATTGGTTGGAAGACTTACATCTTTTGAGTTGGATAACTTTGACAATTACTCTCCTAATCCTATAAATCTTGAGCTTGCATTCAAAGCTAAATTAAACCTTGTAAAGATGAAAGGAAAACAGATTGACAGTGACAATGATGATGATTCTGATGATGAAGATCTGGAAATCATTGAAGCATTACTTGCAAAAGGAAAAGGACAGTACAAAGGAAGAATACCATTGATTTTATTTTCATGTGATGAGGTTGGTCACATTGCTGCTAAGTGTCCAAACAAGAAAGAAAAAGGTGAGAGAAAGTTCAACAAGTACAAAGGCAAGAAATATTTCAAAAGCCACAAAGACAAAGGTAAGAAATCTTGTTATATTTCTAAATATTATAACAGTGATGAAGATGAAGATGAAAAGGTTTACATTGCTATTAAGGATGAGTCAGACAATGAAGATAATGAAAAGACTGCCCTATACTCTCATATTAGTAAGAATTCCACTTGGATAATTGACAGTGATTGTTCTCAGCACATGACTAGTGATAAAACTAAATTTGAACATCTTGAGCACTATGATGGTGGGAGTGTTAGTTTAGGGAATGATGAACCCTGCTATGTGAAAGGCAAAGGTTGTATTGCTCTAACTGAAGGAATCAAATGTGATAATGCTTATTGGGTTGAAGGACTGAGGCATAATCTACTAAGTGTAGCACAACTGAATAATATTGGTTTCAAGGTAGAATTCATGAGTGGTAAGGCCAAGCTCCTAGATGGTAAAGGGAACCTAGTTGGAACTGACAGACAAATAAAAGGTAATCTATTTTATCTTGATCTCAATGAAAGTTCATGTTTTAATGCACAAGTAGAAGAAAGATGGTTATGACATAAAAGGTTATGTCATGTGAATTTTGATAACCTGATCAACATAAGCAAGAAAAAAAGAGTAAGAGGTATTCCTATTTTGAAGAAACATGAATTGGCGATATGCAAACAATGTCAAATTGGGAAAATAGGCAAAACTAGTTTCAAGAGCAAGAATTACAATACAAAAGAAGTCTTGGAATTAGTGCATACTAGTTTGTGTGGACCAATTGGAACAACAAGTTACACAGGTGAGAATTATTTCATTCTATTTGTTGATGACCATTCCAGAATGATGATTGTTATGTTTCTCGAAGAAAAATCAGAAGCTTTTCAGAAGTTGAAACGGTACCTTGCTAGAGTTGAGAATGAAACAAGAAAGAAACTTAAATGCCTAAGATCTGACAGAGAAGGAGAATTCATTTCTAATGAGTTCAATGACTTCTGCAACGAAAGAGGAATCAAGAGACAAGTATCTATCCCAGGTACACCACAACAAAATGGTATATAAAAAAGAAGGAACAAATCCATTATGGATTGTGCAAGAACCTTGATGATTGAAAATAATGTTGCTACCAAATACTGGAAGGAATCCATCAACACTGCGATTCACACCTTGAACCAAGTTCAACTGAAGAAAAGTACTAAGAAGACACCTTTTGAATTATGGTATGGCTATAAACCTAATGTTCATTATTTCAAAGTATTTGGAAGTAAATGTTACATCTTGAAGGAAGCAAGAAATTGAAAATTTGATGTAAAAGGTGATGAAAGTATATTCCTAGGCTACTCTTGCAAAAGGAAAGCATATAAATGTTTGAATCTTACTATTCATAAAGTCATAGAAAGTGTGCATGTAAAGATTGATGAGTTTGCAGAGAGAAATGAAGAACATAGCAGTAAAAAGCCCGAGGACTACAATAACTTTGTGTATTATGAACCTGATACTATACCTAAAAAATAGGCAATGGTGATTGGACAAAAACCATGTCAACCACTAAATTCATCAGCACACATCTTGTTGCAACTTGTGCAACCAACACTGCTAACTGAAGAAACCAAGTCTCAGACTGAAGAAACTGAGTCACAGACAAAGGGAACTGAGTCGTAGACAGAGGCACCCGAGTCTCAGATAGTGGAACCTGAGTATCATAAAGAAGAACAAAACAAAATATTTGAGCATGGTGAACATAGTGGAGAAATCCCATAATAAAAAATGAAGGAAATTGTACTTTCAAAGTATGTCAAAAGGCATCATGCACCTGAGAAAATAATTGGAGATCAGATAGAGGTATAATGACAAGGAACAAAATTAAAAGTACATGTTTTCTTAGTGAAATTGAACCTAGAACTATTAAAGATGCATTGAATGATGAAAGCTGGATCGAAGAAATGAATGAAGAGATTGAGAAGATAGAAAAGAAAAAAACCCGAACTCTTGTACCTAGACCAAAAGATAAGAATGTGATTGGTACCAAGTGGGTTTTTCAGAAACAAGATGAATGAAAAAGGAGAAGTTTCCAGAAACAAAGCAAGACTAGTATGTAAAGGATATGCTCAAGAAGAGGGTATTGATTATGGAGAAAATTTTGCTCCTATTGCAAGACTTGAAGGAGTCAGAACTCTTCTGGCATATGCTGCACATAAAGGATTCAAGGTATATCAAATGGATGTAAAATCTACATTCTTGAATGGAATTCTTAAAGAAGAAGTCTATATTGAGCAACCTTAAGGTTTTGTTGATCTTAACAAAAGGAATATGGTTTGCAAAATGCACAAAGCATTGTATGGACTGAAACAAGCTCCTAGAGCCTGATATGAAAGATTGCATGGTTACTTGATATATATTGGATTTTAGAGAACTAATGACAATAGTAGCTTGTACATCAAAGAAAGACCTCAGAACAAGATACTATTAGCAGAGATATTTATTGATGACATACTATTTACTGGACATGATGATTTATGCAAATCTTTCTTCAAAGCTATGAGTAAGGAATTTGAGATGTCTATGTTTGGTGAAATCAAATTCTTTGTTGGTTTACAAGTTTATCAGATGAAGGATGGTATCTATATTACTCAGTCTAAATACATCAAAGAGATACTGAAGAAATTTGGGATGGAAGACTCCAGACTAGTTGGAATACCTATGCCTACTGGACATAAGTTGTCTAAGGATGATGATTCAAAGGAGGTAAATCAGACTACCTACAGATCCATGATTGGTAAACTTGAATATGTTGTTCACACTAGACCTGATATTGCATTAGCAGTCGGTATTGTTGCAATGTTTTCATTTAATCCTAGAGAGAATCACTTAATGGCTATCAAAAGGATTCTGAGATATCTTAAGGGTGTAACCACCCTAATTTGGTCTTCTTTGACCATAGACCCTATTTTCCCTAAGTGTGATCATACCCCCAATTATGTCAAGATAATTCTTCAATTTACTGGCATAATTCATTTAAATCAAATTTAATCTCCTAAGTGATTTAATCACTAAATTACATTAATTGCCTTAGCCAATCCAATCAAATCAATTCAATTCTATCAAAATAAATAAAAAACATGGCTAAGGTAATTAATTAAAAGGAATTAAATAAAATCCTAATTACACCTCATCACTTGCAAAAAAGCCAATCCCCTAGCCTAATTAATCTAATTAATTGGCTATAGTCCTAGTTAATATAAAAAGAAAACAAAAGCTTAAATAATTAATTTCCCCTATTATTGAATGAATATATTATTTATATAATTCATTTCATTAATATTCCTTTTAACCCCTAACCTAACCTATCTCAACCACCTTAACTCCTGGGTTCCAACTAATCCCAACCCCTTCACCCGTGCTAAGCCTAATTCTAATCCTAATCCCATCTTAACCCTCTTCCTAAAGATGTCACATTCGTAATCTTTTGATTAGGAATTCAACTCATTCCAAAAATTCCACATTCTCAAGCTCCACTTCCCTCAAAGTCCACTTTCTCAAGCTTGGACTTACACCCCTCACCATGCTTCATTATGCTCTCATAAATGCATCATTAATGCTTATACCCTCACCATGCCTCATAAATGCTATCCCTCATTAATGCTCTTACACATGTATTTAATGGCCTTATCTCTCCTCTCACTCCTAATTTCTTCTATAAATAGAATGAGTTTTAAGCTCAATGGTCCCCTAATTTTGGATTGTTCAAAGCATTTTTATGTTGTTCATATTGTTAGAGACCTTTATTGCATTATTAGCCTTCATATTATGCATTGTTATAATCTTCATTTTTAGAGCTTAAAATGCATATTTCTTGAGCATATAGATTAGTCTCATTTGAATCTTTCATTCTAGGTTGTATATGTCACTGACAAATGCATAATCTAAGGGCAGTTATAGCATTTTCACACTGCTCCTGGATAGGAAGCAATAGGTAGATTTTAGTGATTGATATGCTTGCTAACCCTTGTTTTTCACTAATACAATGACTTATTGAAGTGTTATGTTGCAGCTACAGGAACCACAAAAAAACAAACACATTTTTGGCGTCCACTGTGGGGCAAAATCTTGGATTTTACCTCACTTTCAATTCATTTTCTACTAATTTTTCTTCCTAGGTTTCAAGAGTAGAGTCATTTTTGGTCACCAAGGCTCGCATCCAGGATATGGGATCACATTGCAAAATCTTGGATTGCACCCCGGATATCAGATTTCACATTCTGGAAATCCTGCATCATTTTTGGTAGAAGCTCGCATCTGTTACACATTATATCATTTTCGGTGTATTTGATCACATCTGGGAAAAAAGGGTCATATTCAGGGCATCTAGGATCGCATCTAGTTTTTTAATTTTCAATTTAAGAAGTCTAACCATTAATCTTTGGATGTTTTATGTCTTTGTCCTTTAAACAACATAATTCTTGTTTGCAGATCACTATCGGAGACTCTTTTGCTAAAAAAAAAAGTTGGAAAGGAACCATTAACTTGTGGTTTGTAGGTGGCCAATCCCCCAACTTGACTTCTATTTTGTTATGCTTTCAAAATAAAGACATTTTTCTAATCACTTAATAAATTAACCAGGGGATTATGCTCTTTTCCTTCAAGAAAAATCAAAAACTCAAAAGTTGGTTTAAAATTTGAGAGGAAATTTGGAGTAATCGAACAAGACAAACCTCATCGTTTAATTCATTTTTGGAAAAGTAATTGAACAAGAAAATCGTTAAACTTTGTGGGATTAATTGAACAAGATTCACAGTTTAAGTTTCCCTTTGGACATGTAATTGAACAACACAAAGCGCTAAATATTGTGGGAAAAAGAACTCGTTGTCTAAATTTGGACTGAAATAGAACAAGAAAATCACCTAACCTTGGGGAAATTGAACAAACAAACTTTGCTTTCCAAATTACTTGTGTTTTCATTAACTTAGGCACATTTAAATCAAGCTTAAACTTACTTTTCAGTCTCACTAGAGGATTTTCTCTTCCTTCCAAGTGGGGGAATCAAAAACTCGATATGGGGGATTGCGTTGTGAGTGAAGTGGTTTGAGGGAATGAAAAAGTAATTGAAGTGTTTTGGGAGAAAACAACATGGACTAGGAGAGTATGCTCTTCTTCTTTCAAAGAATAAGAAATCTTGAAATCCTAAGCTCGCCAATCCTTAGCAAGCTTATTCAACATTAGAGGGTCTTCCGGTTGAGGGAAAAATCTCCCAGGAATGACCTAAGTGAGGACAGGTTTTACGCCAACCCTTCCAACTCACTATAAATAATTGCTTCCTTGTAGGCCAAAGCCTCGGAAGACGGAATGGGTTTTGTTCTTGGGATTTCAACATCATCCCTTGAACATGCTTGGGTATGTGTAGAGTAGAGACGCTTGAATCTTGCTTGCAAGACTACACCTATTTGAGTACTCATAGGGCTATACGCCTCAATTTTGCCCTATGCAATTCTATGGGAGACAGTTTCAAACAGTTTTCCCCCATCATGAATAACAAACTTTGTAGTCAAACTACCCGATTCATCCCCAAAAGGGTGATAATCTTTGTGCAAGGCAAAAAGTAATTTCTCCATGATACTCGTCATTTCATTCCCTCACTTGCGTTTGGAGTCGGCTAATATGGCATCATGACTGGAGCCATTGCATGCTTGGTGATGGCCATATTCTGATTAGCATTTAAGTGTGTACCTAAGTCTACGAGCAAGGATTTTCATCCTCTACTTATAAAATAGGGCGTAAGGTTGTTTTTTTTTCACTCCTAACAATGCAAAAATGTTTGATGTTCTTAAAAGATCATTAACAAGATAAATCATTCCAAAAAGCAACAAAATTCAATCCTTTGGCTACATACTATATTTTTCACTCACTGGAAAGACGCAAAAACAAACTACTGTCAAAAAAATTTGCACAAAATTCAAGACAAACCAGACACCAAATTGACAGAACATCAGGAAGTCATTTTTGGTCTATCCTGGCTCGCATCTAGTTGTGCAAACTCACATGTAGTGTGCAAGATCACATCTGGTAAATCCTGTATCACTTGTTGGGATAAAGGTCACATCCATGATACTTAGGCTCACATGTAGTTTTACAAAAGCTCGCATTCAGAGTGTCGCATCTGGGACAGTGGGCACTTGCATAGTTTCCTCTCAGAGAAAATTAGTTTATTTGAATACCCTTTTGGCTCATTAGTCTGACCCTGTTGCTTTTTCTGGTCTCTCTGTTGCTATTTCAAAAACTTTTTTAGGTCTACCTTGCATGTCATTTCAAACTCTTACAATCTATCTCAAAACGTGTAGTCTATTCACTCTCAACAACAACTTGATTCCCAGCTCACTTTCAGGGCATTCTAACCCTTTGACGCTGGAGTCATTTACTTCCATCAAACAACAAACTTTCACAATTTAGACACACTTACTTGAATGATTTGAGACCTCACTTGACACTATTGGGAAACTTTGGACATAGTTGAGATACAACTTCATGGTTAACACAAGACGTAACAAGTATCTTGCCGACGAATTAGAAGTACCTCCTAAATTGCTACATTTTCAAAAAGGAGAGACATCTCTCAATCCTCTATTTGACATAGACTCACCAGCAATGGATGTTGATATGAATGAATGGGATAATGCCTTTGAAGAATACAACCATGAGCAAAACCAGCGAGATCAAGACAATGCTAGTAATGAGAAAGAAGCCAACATCACACGCCCTTTATTTGAGTCAAAAAGTGATGAAGACATTCCCGAAGAAGAGTACAATAGACTCAAACAAAGTAGGAAATTCCAAAGGACATTGGAAAAGATAATTTGTGAAGACAAAGAGAAATATTCTCTCCATCTAGCATCCATTGGAGTAAAATTACCTAAAGATTATGATGTTGAAAAACTAAAGGAAAAAGATATATCAACCCCTATCTCTATTCTCACCAAACAAATGACCTTAATGCAAGCTGAACTTGCAACTCTCAAGAAAGAGAAGGCTAAACCCAAGACAAAATACTCTTTGGACTCCATTTGTCTATTTCCTTTTGACAAGAGTATCAACATGGTTCCATTTCCTCCCAACATGGAAAGACCAAAATATGACAAGTATATGGGAGAGACTGATCCACATGACCATGTGAGAGAGTTTTGTTCCCTAAGAATAGAGTACATGCATGAACCTACATACCTAATGAGGCTATTTCTGTAAATTCTAGGCAGAAATGCTATGGAGTGGTTCTCCAAACTCACAGCTAAGGTGAAATATTTTGAGGAGTTAATTCAACAGTTTATCCAACATTACTCCTACAATATACAACACACTATAACCATGATGGACTTATGTAACACAAAGAAAAGAACTGGTGAATCCTTTACACACTTTTTACAAAGGCAGAGGAAAATATTTGCAAGGTACTCAAGAGCTATTCCTGAATCAAATAAGATGGAAATATTTATTAAAAACTTGATACCTGAATTAAACTATGCATTGCAAATGCAAGATTCACCCAGTTTTGATAGGATGATCAAGAATTCCATTAGTATTGAAGAGTTCATGGTCAAGAAGGGAGAAATCACTCTCCAAAGTGATAACAAATCTACCAACTCCAATAACAGGCCTCAATGGTGGAAACAAAACAAGAATGTTGTTAACGATGGAGTGGTAGATGCATCTAATGCTAATCCTAAACTAGCAGCGTTCAATCTAATAAATAGCATGCAAGAAAGTAAAGATGCCAAGGTAACAACCACAATACCCAAAGCAAATAATGAGAACAACAAGAGTCAGCCATGGAATTCTAAGCCTCAACGAATATTCACTCCTTTGGGAAAACCTCTTGAGAATATTTTAAAGACACTCTTGGACAAAAAAGTTCTTACAATCCCGGATTCAAAACCATGGGAATTGGAAGTCAAACCAAGAGGGTGGGATGACAATTCTTATTGTGTCTTTCAAAAAAACAAGGGACATAAGACTAATAATTGTCTTAAACTTAAATATACTATACAAGACCTTATTGAAGGAGGAAAGATCAAAGTGGAAGGACACACCACTAATGAAGACCATAAGACATTTAACAAACCATTCCCTAATTATGAGAAAGGGGAAGCATCTAAAGGAAAAGGAAATGAAGTAAACTACGCCTACTCCAATAACGATAATATGATCAACATGCTAGACATTAAATATGAATCAATTAATGTGATCACTATCAAAGGTGTTAAGGACACATCTTCCCAGTCAAATGCAGTAACACGAAGTCAAGCACACGTCACAATCAAAAGACCTAACTCCTCATCAAAACCAGCAACAACTTCCAAGGTACCTATTATCACTATTCCCAAACCAGCGACAGCAAGACAAAGAGTTACCATTCTAGCAGTGAACTATAACTTGGTGGATCAATTGCAACGAACCTCTACTCAAATTTCTATCTTTGAGTTACTAAAAATCTCCTCAGTGCATAGGGAATTTCTTGAACAAGCCCTAAATTCAGAAAATGTGCCAAAGGAAATTGATGTAGACAAATTCCAAGCAATGGTTAATCATATCTCAACACCATATTACCTCTATTTTTCAGAAGAAGATGACAAATCATTAACACATCCCGATAATCAAACCCTTCATATTGAAGTCCTAATTCACAAATCTCGTGTTAGACGTGTATTGATAGATGGAGGCACAAGGTTGAAAATTTGTACTCTCAATCTAATCAGGAAGTTGGGTCTCTCAAAATAAACCATTTATTCCAGAAGTAAGATCACTATCAAAGCTTACGATGAAGAAGAAAGATCCTCTAAAGGCCTCATTGTTCTACCAATCAGAATAGGACAAGTTGAAAGAAATGTGATATGTCAAGTTCTCGATCTACCACTGGCTTACAACATACTATTAGGGAGACCTTAGATCCATGAAATGTAAGCAGTACCATCTAATTACCACCAGTATATCAAATTCCCACATAATGGGGTGAAAGTGACAATTCCTACAGATGCCAGTTATACTTGCAACAATGTTAAAGCAGATACTCTGGTCCCTCACAAAAAGTAAGTTCCAAAAGAAACTATACCTGAAACTACCAAAGACATGGTTATGAAGAGCTTTAGAAAGACCTTAAAACTTGAAGAAACTAGTATGGGAGAATACAAGCTAGACATGACCCTATCATTGATAGAACTTCCAGTGTCTCCAAGATCCTATGGGAAACCTTCCCCATCTTTCACATCCACTGCATCTAAAAAGCAAGAAATTCACAAAGCATCTGGTATGGTTAAAGCATCTACCTCCCAAGAGGATGAAAAATAAGAAAAAGAAGTCTTGGCTTGGCTTTACAAGGGAGAACCAAAAGAAAATGAGGTAAAATATGTGGAAATATCCCCAGAAAAGTATGGTAAAGGATATGATCTTCTAAAAAAAATGGGATATAAAGGAGAAGGACCTTTAGGAGACAAAGGAAAGGGACTTTTTGAACCTATAAACATAGAATTCATTAATACATAAGATAAACCATGACTAGGTTTCAATAATAATCTAAAAACCCTACTTCAAGAGATGGTCCAATCTTTGATGAAAGAAGTGATGAAGAAGAAGAAACAGAACTAGGACAATGGACCTATGAGAGATTATTGCATATTGGTACATTTTATCCCAAATATCAAGGAGAAAGATATGTACCTAGCTTTGAGACACCACCAGACACTCATGTTCCTTTGTTGACACAAGCTACTATTCAAGAAATAGAGGAAACAATAGAAGACACGCCAGAAATGCCATTGATAGAAACAACTACTGAAGACACACCCCAACAACAATATTCACTTCCTAACTGGGGGAAGCTGGTCACAATTTCACATGTCCTAGATTTACCACACTTTGATCTACATGTGGCTAATAGAGTACATCAGGTAACTATTGTTGAGTTTCTAAATAGATCAGATGATGAAATAAAAGACTCACATGATTATGAATGGGATGTCCTATCTGATGCTACCATGGACATTGAAGTAGATATGATTCATAAGTTGGCACCAATATTTCAAAGAGGAGAGAGTTATAACACTTCCCCTAATACTGTTGTTGTTCCAGAGTCAGATGAGATACCATTACCTAGAATTTTTGATGGTGAAACTGGTCTTTTACTAGGTCTAGAGAATATTATGAGAATACAAGCAATGAGTTCCATTTTGTTAAGGGAAGAAGAAGAAATCTCAATTAACGAGTCGCTAGAGTTAGTTCCACATATTACTAATAACAACCCTATTAATGATGGTTTAACTCTTGATGATCTAAATGCCATAGAAGTAAAATTAGCAGAACATGTCTTGTCGGTTAATAGTTTTGACACTAACACGATGTTGTCCTTACCAAAATCTAATTCATTATCCTTGATAAACCTTGACTTAATTGATTGGATGAATTCAAATCCTGATCCTATCATACACTTTCCTAATGACTACACTTTGGCTTGCTACCTAAATTCTTGTGAGCCTTATCCTTCTTCCACCAATGCAAGGAGCGTGAACATGTCACAGGAGGATATCAAGTTTCTCAGTCACAAATTGAAAAATAAAAATAAGAAAATAACTAATGGTGAAAACCACGTTGCGGAAATATAAAATTCTAAAATAGTAAAAATAAAAGACGTGTTTGATGGTGAAAACCTCCTAAAGGCGCTAAAAGATGAGATTCTTGATATTCTCCCTGAGCACTTTCAAGAAAGATCTTCAGTTTTGATAGAACCAACACAACCAGTTAACTTGGGCACAACTGAATTTCCTCAAATTATTCACCTAGCACAATCCTTGTCAGAAGAGGAGAAGATACAATTCATAGTGTTCCTGAAAGAGAAAAAGATCAATTTTTCATGGTATTACACAGATATTCCTAGACTAGATCCTGAATTAATAATGTACCATTTATCTATAGCTCTCAGGATCAAACCCGTGAAATAGAAACTCAGAAAGATGCATCTTCATGTTGCATTACTAGTGAAAGAAGAGCTACAAAAATTACTGAAAGCTGGATTCATAAGATTCATCGCTTATGCAAGATGGATTTCTAATGTGGTACTAGTATCTAAAATAGATAAATCTATGAGGATCTATATAGACTTTAGAGACTTAAACAAAGCATGTCCTAAAGATGATTTTCCACTACCAAACATTGATATGATCATAGATCTAACAACAGGCTACCAAATGTACTCATTAATGGATAGTTTCTTGGGCTATAACTAGATTAAGATTTCTCTTAAGGATCGAGAGAAGACCACATTCACATGCGCATGGGGAACTTTTTTCTAGAACATTATGCCATTTGGGTTAAAGAATGTAGGTGCTACATACCAAAGAGCTATGACTACCATATTCCATGATATGATGCATAAAAACATGGAGGATTACGTGGATGATACCTTAGATAAATCAAAAGAAAGGACTACTCATATTGAAGACTTGCGAAAGATATTAGATCACATGGAGAAATTTCAACTCAGGCTCAATCCAAAGAAATGTGCCTTTGGGGTTCAATCAGGGAAGTTGCTATGGTTTATTGTATCATAAAAAAGGAATTGAGGTAGACCTTGAAAAATTCAAAGCTATACTAGAAATGACTCCTCCGTGCAACATTAGTCAAATGAGGACATTACAAGGGAGACTCTAGTCATTCAGGAGATTTATGTCACAACTTGCAGACAAAGCACAACCCTTTACTAAATTTCTACATAAAGGTGTCACCTTCAAATGAGATGAACATTGTGAAACTAACTTCAAAGAATTAAAAGAGTACCTAGCTACTCCTCCTATTCTCATGGCACCCATTCATGGAAAGCCATTACTCCTATATATTTCAGCTATAGGTACATCACTGGGAGTATTGCTGGTGCAAGAAGATGAAACTAAAAAGGAAAGAGCAATCTACTATATCAGAAGAACACTAGTATCTTATGAACTCAATTACAACATAATTGAAAAAGCTTGCTTAGAAGTTGTCTTTGCATCACAGATATTGAGACATTATATGCTATCACATATAGTATAGCTCATTGCAAAGATAGATCCTTTGAAATATCTCTTAAGAAAGACAACATTAACAGGATGACTAGCAAAGTGGGTCCTGATCCTGAGTGAATTTGATATTGAATATGTAGACAAAAGGGCTATTAAAAGACAAGTTCTAGCAGATCAATTAGTTGATTCACCACTCCAAGATGATGAACCTTTGTGAATTGAGTTCTATGATGAAACAATTATGCATCTAATTGAGTATCCATGGAAGATGTACTTTTATGGCTCTTTCACGCAACAAGGCTCTAGACCAGGGGTTCTATTCATAACTCCTCGAGGCTACAAAATACCCAAGTCCTACAAATTGATGTTTCCATGCACAAATAACATTTATGAATATGAAGCATTGGTAAATGTTCTTAAACTTGCTATGGAATGGAAGATTGTAGAGTTACATGTGTATGGTGACTCTCAGCTTATTATTAATCAAGTAAATGGAGATTATCAGACCAAAGATGAGAATTTGATGCCCTAAAAAAAATTGGTTGATGACCTAAAGAAGTACTTTGTCTTCGTCACATTCTAGCAAATACCAAGAACATAGAATAAAGCTTCAGATGCTATGGCTACACTAGAATCCATGTTACAACTAGAGGAACATCAATTCTGCTATGAATTTTTAGTGGAAGAATTGTCCTACCCAGCCTTTGATAGACCTGAATACCAAGTAATTTGTGCTTTGAACGCCCAAAACCCATCTCGGTATGCTAAAATCATTGCTTACCTAAATGACCAAACTATACCCAATGACCTATCCAGAAATGAAAACTGAGCCTTAATTAGGACAACATCATTTTATGTCCTCATTACTAATAACTTATATAGATGAGGTCTCGATGGTACACTTCTTAGGTGTTTAGAACATGAAGAGTCAGATTGCACATTGAAAGAAGTCCACGAAGGTGTATGTGGATCACACTCAAATGGCTTTTCACTGGCTAAGAAACTGCTAAGAGTAGGCTATTACTAGCCCACAATGGAAAAAGATTCTATTCAATTTTCAAAGACATGTCATAAATGCAAAACACATAGAAATCTCATCCATGCTCCTGATAGAGAACTCATACCATTCATAATGCATTGGCCATTTCAGCAATGGGCCTTTGATTTGGTTGGACAAATATATCCTAATTCTTCAAGTGGACACAAATACATCATTACAGCCATTGAGTATTTCACAAAGTGGGTCGAAGCCGTGCCACTGATCAAAGCTACTAGAAAACAGGTGGCTATGTTTATCTTGAACTACATTATTTGTAGATATGGGATATCCTCTTCAATTATCAGAGACAATGGGGTCCAATTTAAAAACCAAGATATCGAAGACCTTTGCACACAGTTTCACATTACTCAACATTGTTCCTCAATCTATTATCCTCAAGGTAATGGACAGGCGGAGGCATCTAACAAAAACATTCTAAAAATCGTACACAAAACTGTAAGTCTGGCAGGGACTGACATTTACAATTAAATCTGGCCCTTTGGGCCTACAAAACAAGCATCAGAACACCAACTGGAGCCACTCCATTTGCCCTAGTCTATGGCGTTGAGGTAGTATTACCTATTGAGGTTTAAATCCCATCTTTGTGGGTATCTTTACAAGGTCTTGTTACTGATGAACAATACCGCATTGATCGGGTAACTTCTTTAGACTTACTTGATGAGCGCAGGCGACAAGTGTTTGATCATCTAAAAATGTACCAAAAATGAACGTCAAAAGGGTACAATAAAAAGGTCAAACCATGACACTTTCAAGTGGGGGATCTCATTCTGAAAGAGAATCCTAAGAACCAGCCTAACAGAGAACAGAAAGGAAAGTTTGAACCCAATTGGCTGGGACCTTATGTCATTACTGCAACTTTTGGGACTAGAGCTTATCAGCTAGCTACACCTGAGGGAGATGCTCTTCTAGATCCATTAATACTTTACATTTGAAGTGATTCTACACTTGATGTCTGGTTAGCAAAGCCTATGCAGTGAAAATCTTAGAAAATACCAAAAAAATAAAAAAATTGATCCTAAAGAAATTCAAAAATAGTGGTAAAAGTCCTAAACAAAGGTATCCTTGGTGAAAATCTGGCAAACATGCACCTTGATACTACAAAAAAAAGAAAAAAGAAAAAATAGAAAACAAATTGAAAAAAAGAAAAAGTACCTTGATGAAAACTTGGCAAACAGGCATCTTGGTAGCAAAAATAAATGGGTGTCACTCAAACTCTGTGCTCTATCTATCAATACACTGACGACACTAAACTTTCATTATTTCACCTGTGCTATTTGATGAATCTAATTCCTTACAAATTTCCTATCCTTTCTTGGGATTTGTCTGCATTTGCGTCTTAGGAATAGTCAATCTACACTAGGGGCATCTATGCTAGCATGGTCAGTTTGCGTCTGCTAGGTTTTCCTAAGCATCTTCTTGTTGACAGGGTTTTGCTGATCGGGTCCACCAACAGTCATAAGTTGTCACCGGGTACCGGAGGTACCGGAGGTACCGGCCAACTCTGCCTGCAAAGGTTATCTGGGGAAGTTAGATTCCCTGAGCCCTCAAGCACCTGGGTGTCGGGTCACGACGATGCGGGATTCAGTGGGAGAAGTGACTATTTTCGAGAGGGATAGCTGGTTTCTTCAACTCATTCTCTCTGGAGATTCAATGAGGTAAGGTTTCCCCTAGCCTATTACACTTAGCAAATAAAATAAAAAAGATCCTGTAGGGTTAGAAATACTTCATCTAACTATAGTCATGTTTAAATGTCTGGAACATCAATAATACTCTGATATACTACACTAAATACCGAAGAAATACACAACCATCAGTTAGTATTTTATCAGTAGCGAGGGAAAAGAGGTCATTGATCTATTTAACATATCAGAGTAGAAGACATAAAGAACATGAAACATGAAATACTATTAACTCAGAAGCAGGAATGCCAACAACATCATTGCAAAGAATTCTCCCTTCTTCATTAATGTCTTTTCCAGCAAGCACTGGTGCGTGATACAATGGTGGCTCGAGGGGAGCTTCTAACTATTGAAAACAAAACAATGGAGCATTGGACTCTGCAACTAAAATGAGAAATCACCTTTCTATTACTGTGGACAACAAAATCATCAATTTTTCTGACCCTTGGAAATGGGCCAGTCTGGCTATTTATACAGTTCTCTTCTAACCCTAACCCTATTTTACATCATGTTTCAATAAAATACAATATCTGGGGTCTGGTACTACCTGCGCCACCCTACAAAAGACCTTGAGATGAAATAGGCCTGTCCTGTCAGAAGAATGAGACAAGAATATACAACGGAAGAATCAGCCTTGAGAAGAGAGCCAGGAAGGAGAAGGAAGAAAGTAGGTCCCCCGAGGGTCGAGGCTACATGCCTCATAAATGGGAAATGCGGTGCCCTGTCTCTAATGTGCTAGGTGTACTTCCGAATGGTGCCTCGAAAAGACCACCCTGTCAGAAAACCAACTGTTGAGTCGACGCCCTCTTGATTTAGCCAACCACCTTCTGACAGCCTTTATTAACCACTCCTGAAAGTGACCGATCGACCTCGGAGACCAGGACATGGATCACTTGAAAGAATACAAAATTTGGGATCTGAGACTTCGGGATCCAGGAACTTATGTCCCCAAAAGAATAAAGAATATTAAATGTTTGAGTTTTCTCCGGCCTCCGGAGAAAGCTCAAGGTTGTTTATTATCGTTGAAAGCCTGGAGGAGGCGAGAGATGCCATCTTCGTCGATATCCATTAGGCTGGCCCTTCGGTACTTAGCCACCTCAATTTGTTCCCCTAGATCCGGAACATTCTCCTTAAATTCATCGGCCATTTTTGCCGCGTCGTGACCACTAAGCACCATACGAGTTAATTTTGTCATTTGGGAACCATCTATCCCCTCTGGGGATTGATATCTGGACTTCATCATTTTGTCAAAACTCCCCAAAACTGAATCCTCTGATGTGCATGTATCTGTACTAAGGGGGTCAGCCCCAGAAGTCTTTTCTACAAAAGACTTGTATAAATTGAAAGAATATTTTACTATATTGACTTTATCTTGTAGAGTCCCTACCAGTTTCTTGGTTACCTCCAATGTGAGGTCAAGTCTGGAGTACTGGGTCCTCACAAAATCAAATGATTCATCCCCTAGAATTCTGGATTCAAAAATCATTTCCTCTCCTAGGCCAAGGAGTTCTTCAAGCTCCACCTTCCATGATTGATAATTATCGATATCACCCTCCCATAGGTCAATAAGGGTCTCTGTCTGGTGTAGAACATGCCGGGCCGTATATAAGTCTGGGAGGGTGGATACCAGGAAACGTCGGGTGTTTCCTATTTGTAGGGCGACCCACTCGTCGACTGCCTGGGCCTTCTTCATTGTTCGCAGGGAGTCTATGTCACTCTGTGGTAAATCTTCAGAGGTGGAAGCCTCCGGAGGAGCGGCGTTGATAGGTTGAGATAGCTCAGTAAGCAACCCCATAAGGTTTGCATTTTTTGCCTTTTCTGTTTTGAGCCTTTGGGCTTCCTTTTTGTAATGGGCCTCTATTGCCCTAGCTGCCTCCTTTAGCAGATCCACCTTGCCCTATTTTCCCCTTTTTCCCAGTGATACCTTTGCAATGCTGTAATCTCCAGGCTCTACGGTTGCTTTATCAACGCCTGGGGGAGGTGTCACCACAATGGAAACTGTTTCTCTTCCCAGCCCAGTTCGAAGAGGATGAACCATCAGGGATTTTTTGGCCTTCGGAGAGGCCTGGACCTGAGCCATCATTTTGGCTAGGGAGAGAGGAGTTCCGGTAGTGGACGGAGCTTTTCTTTTTCTACTCTCTACTAACCACTGAGGCGGCAGGGGTGGCTTTTCTGCCAGAGTCTGTTCTCTTGGTTCTTCCCTGGTGTCCTACGGCTGCTGGTCCTCAGTGGTGTGGAACTCATCTATCCCTTTCCCTATGTATTCTTTATTAGTAACATATTCTTACACAACATCCATCTCCTCAGCCTTGTCCTTTGTGTTGATTGCTTTGTCTAGAATTTTGCCAGCTTCCTCAGGGATTTCCTCTTCATGCTGCTCTTCTTGTCGCTTGGCCTCTACCGCTGGGGCTTCTTCTTCTGCTAGCACATCCTTGGGCAGTAGGGGAGGTACTGGGCTGAGATTTAAAGTTTGGGCCGCGGTAATTACCTGCCCAAAGGTCACTCCCGAGAGTGGGGCTTGGAACGTGGCCGCTGGGGTTACGATTATTCCCAAAGGTCCGGTTCCCCCAGTAGATTCCATTAGTTCATTCTTTCTTTTTTGGTCCACCCCCGGATCCTGCATCTCTAGAGCCTCGGAGGGAATCTCCAACTCCGGTTCCTTTTCCTCTGTCTGTTCCTCCTGCTCCTGTGCAGGCTCTTGCTCCACGGCTTCTTGTTCTGCAGTTTCTTGTCCTGCCTCTGGGACTTCTGTCTCCATCTGTCTGGTGTCCCCCTATAGATTTCTAAACTCATCGGTTGTAAATACATCATCAAATTCCTCCTACAAAGGGGGACTGGCCGGGACTTCGACAGGCTCTATTTCCTTCTTTGGCTCCAGGGAACTAGAAGAGAGGATTTCTACTTGTTGGGTCTGGGATGTTCCCAACCCCAGCTCTACCTTAGGCTTTTGGTTAAGCATCTTCTTTCTTCAGGTAACCAAGGGTGGCCCTGCATCCCTTATTGATGTTGCTTCTATGGGATCCACCCTTGTTGCCTTCACCATTAAGGCTGCCAGTGACGGGGAGGAAGAGGGACGAATTGGCCCAGCCATTAGTACTGGAGTGGCTAGCCGTGTTATTAATTTCTCCCTCATTTGTTGGGAGGCTGCCACTGACTGTTTTATTATTTCTTTTATGGGTACTTCCTGCGCAGGAGGGGTCGTATCTATTCCTTTTCATTTATCCACTCTCTGTGAAGAAGTCCCGACCCACAGAGTCAATTTTGGTGCCGGCTGGGCTGCTCGGCGGGTACTTCTGGGGCACACCTTCTTGAAGTAGGCATGACTTCGCTTGACCACCTCTCGGGTGAAGTATTCAATTGTAGGCCCTTCCTGGGCATCCCAATTTACCGGTGGGAGGGTCATTGTATCGATCCCCTTTGCCTTGTACTGGGGATTGATAGTGGGGGCGGCGTTTGAGAATTCCTCCGGGAACCTTCGGAGCTTCAACCTTTCCATCATGCCTGCCATCATCCTGACATAGTGCCAGCTTTGCACCTCCATGTTGTCTTGGCAATCTACCCAGAAATCTTGCATATGGTAGTGATGGGGCTCTGAAGCCCGAGAAAGTGCCGCCGCAATCTTACCGTGCGGATCAAAATTTTTCTGCGCCAAGTAAAATTCTTCCAAGTTGTAGATTTTTAGTTCATTCTCTGCCTCTTTTGCGGCAGCCTGAATGTATGAGTAGTTCCCATAGATGATTGGGAATGGAATATTGGGTATCTTCTTCAAGGCAAAGAGTGCATGCACCTCCATTATGTTCCTGCAGTATTCCAAGAGCACGATCTTGTCCCCACAGTGTTTGGGAAATAAGTAGGGTTTCCCAGAGAAGCCGATGACCCTAATATAAGTGTGCTATTAGAATTGGATGTAGTAGTGTCCATAACTCTGGACCAAATACATCGCCTCTGAGGATAGGTGGTACCCTGCGTCCTAGGTGGGTGTGAGCATGTGATAGTAAACGAACACATCATTTACCCGAAAAAAATTGGGGAAGCTGGCCTCCCATTGAACCTATGGGAAATGGTCCCATGGTGCCTTTTGTCCCAGGCCAATCCCGAGCATGTCATCTATAAGTAGCCCATGGACATGGGGCCTTTGCTGCACCAGGGCCCAGAAAACATAGGAAGTCATGTAAAATTTCTTCTTCCTGGCTAGTTGAAGGAACTGGGAGTCGACATGGTTTGAAATTATGGCTGCCCAGTCAAAGTATCCTCCCTTGGTGGAGATGCCGATGAGGCAGTAATACATCCATTTAGAAAATTCGTGGGTAGAGAGCTTCCCAAAGACCCGGGCCAACGCTATCATTCCCATTTGAATGCTTTCTTTGAACTCGGACCTGGGAATTTCTATCTTCATCCTCTTGGGGTCCCTCTCTGGAACCTTGAGCCAATGAGTGTTCATGTATACCTGGGCGGAATCCTCCAATTGTGTGAATTAGGCCAAGGTATCTGACCTTGTAACCACAGAAGCCTTGGTGAATTGAGGGATCCCCAAACCTGCCTGGAATGTGTTAGGGTCAAGGGATACCAAGGGAGTGGGGTATCCAATTGGTTCTGTGGCTGCGAGCATAACAGCCCGAATAGAAGAGTTGTAATTCGTATCCAGCTCTAGGATAAGCTCTGGAGCTTGTACAGAGCATGGAAAACAGGCCACCTTAAGGATTCTAGAGTCCCCGACATTGATCGCCAGCTGATCTCCAGCCTGTCGCTGGATGTACATTATTTTCACTAAGGCCTGCATTTCTGGCCATGTCCCGACGCTGGTGTCAATAATAAGCTTAAATTTGGACTCGATCTTTGAGTCCATAATAACACCGTCTTACATGAACTTCATGGTTAGGGGCATTTTCTCTAGGGCCTTTTCCATTTTGGATTTTACCGCCGCCCTGGTAGCCGTCGCGGAAGGTAGCTCTGGACTTTCAGGTGGAGAGGATGCGGATGCTTCAGACATGTTTGGGAAGTGAACTCTGGAAACCTGCAAGGCAAAGCGACCGTCAGAACCTATTAACAAATAAATACTCTGGTGTCTGGAGATCTTACCACCGTGATGCCTTCTTTTCCTGAAAAGTTAGTTTTATTCAGAGAAGACCCGAAAAGCACACGCATTACATTAACTTAAGATTTTTACTAAACATCTGGGTCTGGGAATTTTATAACACTTGGTAAAGACATAGGATGGATGATGGTAGGAGACCCGGAACCTGGAGAAGTAACTGTTGGTGAGGATGTGTAAAAAGGCAAATTATCAAGCCCACGTGGGCGCTGTAATCATCTAAAAATGGTCATCTAGACTATTAGCCCCTTTCTAGTATTATTTGCTAAAATCTTCAATTTCTCATTCTTGATAAAATCCTAGCTTTGTCATTTATTCGATTATTTTCTATGGGGTAACCATTTTATCCTAAGTCTTTATTTATTTAAAAGGAATTCCCTCCCCTTTTATTAAATAAAAAGACCCCACCTTTCCTCTTATCCTAAGTTGCACAAATAAGGCATTATTCTTATTTTATAAAAAGGAGAAAGGACCTTTTTGTCTCACATGAGGCTCAAAAGTCAACACTTCACTCTCATTGGAGGAGACTTGTGCACACGGATTGCTTCTTTTTGATGCTCCACCGC
>MU224206.1:959175-970517 GCA_018584345.1 Thuja plicata
GGATTGAGCACTGGTCTATTTTTGTTCAATGAAATGACTGTCATCATTTAAATCAAAATCTTTATTTTCAGTTCGGTCTGTTCTAGTAAAATTTACAGTGATTATTTCCTGTAATTCCACCAAATAGAAAACTAGAATAATTTAGTGATTTCATTATTCTAAATCGTCAAGGGTATTCCCGCCCGAGTTTGTGGAGCTCAAAGTGCAGAAGGTTTCAAAACCTTGTTTCTGTTATTCTACTCTATGCTGGGTCAGTGTTAGGGATAAATAGAGTGAACCCTCAGAGAGGTATTTTTGTATCAGCAAGAAAAGGGAACAACAAGCCGAGTTTCAAACAGGTGGTTTTCTGCCCCGAAACAAATTTATGGGCAGAAAACCAGCAGCACGGGCAACTCGACCACCTGGCTAAGCTACCCGAAAGGATATACATGAAAACTGAGGGATATATACATAGGAATGGAGGGATATACAAAAAATATATACAAACTTACATATATACACTGTGGAACGACATCCACAGGAAACCAGGGGGCACAGAGTATATACATCTTTATACATAATCTACAAACCAACCACCTCTGCGCAGAGGGCGGACAACCCTCTGGCAGAGCCGACCCACCAACGGGCGGCAAAACCAGAAAAAGGAAACAAATAGGACCGAAAGACAACAAACAAAAACAAGACAAAGAAGAAACACTAGACAAACGAAAAGAAAACAAAAACGGCGGGAACAGAGACACCAACCTGAGAATGTCGAAAGGTGGAGAAAAGGAGGAAGTTACCACAGGAGCTCTGCAACAGCTACAGCTTCCAATCGATCACAACCTGCCACCACGATGCACTCACAATCGCTTGGAAAGGATGTAAGTGTTAAGCACTAATTATAGTTAATTCTCTGCAAATCGCTCTGTAATCGCTCCAAAATTGCTCCGAGTGCTTGAGTGTTTTAATCGCGGTAAATGTGAAAGTGACAAATAAATTCTATTTATACCCGTGGTAAAAAGATGATCCACCTCATTCCGGCAATCTCTGGACAAGAAAACCTCTAGACCCCAGGCCCGGGGATTCCCCGTGATGATCACCTTAAGAACATCGTGGCAAAGAATCCCAGAGTCCGGAGTCTGGTTCCCGACAAAGAACAACCTCCGGGACCGGAGTCCCAGAGATGGAAAACCAACCAAACAAAACACAACAGTGGGGAAGAAAACCCCAGAGAAAGAAAACAAAAGGAGAAGGCAAAAGCCACAAGCAAAAACAAAATAAACAAAAGAAAAAAAAGGGGGACCCAACATTTTGCACACAAAATGTAGGGACGGGGATGCAGGGCATAAAAAATGGCAACTATCTGGGACAAATGCCTTAGCGTGTTTGAGAACTACAGAATCTGTGGTTAGCTAAACTAGAACAAGCCATTTTCCAAGGCATCTGACAGGCCAAGAGCAACATATTTAAGAGAATCTAACCACACAAGATCTAGTCCATAGCCCTTCATCAGTGGTGTCATGTGTGCTTTGGAAAGAAATCAAGCCGATGACCTTTGGGAGGAGTAGAGAAGAGGCACTAATTACATTGAACCAGTCATCAATTTGCTTGTTTCTCCCAGAGACCGTAGTTGCGTCCCACTTTCCCTTCTTATTATTTTGTTTATTTCTAGGTGGGAAGGCGGTACTTCTTTCACCATTAAACTTAAGCTTAGCTAATTTCAATGGCGGTACTTCTTTCACCTGTCCACCTATACTTAGATGTTCGAAGAGGGGATAAAACTCCAGACCTGGAAAGAATTCCTTAAAGTTTCAGAACTAGGTCAACAAACTAGTACAACCGATCTACCCTCAACGTGTCCGATTACTTGTTCCTTATATGACTTGTGTTCACTGATTGCCAGACTCCCAAAGACAACACCCGATGGAGATTGCTCAAAATGTGCCACACCCTGTGAAACAACCCCGAAGACTGGGCCGGCTCCACTACTAAAGATAGATTCCAAAGTTCACCATGCCGCAGACATCGTACCGGAAACCAAAGTTTATGCGAAGCATTCCAATTCCTACAAGACAAAACAAAACGCTGCGACCTTGGAAGAAAACCAAAAAAATGAAGACAAAAACACCAAAAGAGGACTGCCCCAGAGGGTAGCCAACAAGGCTATTTACAAGACACGGTACCTCGCAGTGAGGCACCCAGGAGAAATATTTACAAGTGGGGGGGGCTTTACATAAAATATAATTGTGGACAAACTTACCCTATTTGAAGTAGTGTTTGAGAAACTACCCATTAACGGGCAATGAGACAGGTTCACCAGTCAGGGTGTAAGGCGGTAAGTATTTGCCCCGCAGATTTCCAAGATTAGGTATGGTCCAAGCCAGAGCCATTGGAACTTGACATGCTTTCCTTTCTTTTCCTGGGCCTTGCCCCCACAACAGGACTAGATCCAAAATCTGAAAAGCTTTGTATTGGGCTCTTCTATCAAACCATCATTTTACCACCACTTGATGATGCACAAAATGTTCAAGGGCTGCGTCTTGCTGTTCCTCCATTTGCACCAGATTTAAGAGCCGAACCTCCATAATGTTGTCCCTGTTGCTAAATTCTTGCATAAACTATAAAATTGAGATCTGTAAGTTAACTGGAAATACACGGTTCTGGCCGTAAACCAGATGGAACAGGGATGTTCCCAGAGTGGCCTTGACACGAATGCAATCTGCCCAGAGGGTGAATTTCAACTTTTGATGCCAATCCTGGGGATTCTGTTCTAGCAGGTGTTTGATCACTTCAAGTAGATTTTTATTTTTTGATTCAGCAACGCCGTTCCCCTAGGGATAATAATTGCTGGAAAACTTTAAAATGATCCTCCGGTTGTAGGTCCATTCAAGTAACTGCACCGAAGAAAATGCCAGACCATTGTCACATACTAAAGCAAAGGGCATTCCAAACCTTGTGACGATGTTTTCTTCCAAGAATTTAATAACTATGTCTGCCATGTTATTTTTGCATGGTATAGCCTCAGACCACCGAGTGCAGTAATTAGTAGCAGTGAGAATGTATCAGTGATTGGCAGACAAGTTGGGGTTGATTTTCTTGATGAAGTCAAATGCCCACTGGGTGAAGGGCCTAGCTTCGAAGACTGGTTGTAAAGGCATAGCCAGGTTACGCTCACGATGCATCGCGGTTTGGCAAGTGTGGCATTTTCTAACATGCGTGTAAACATCCTTAAATATACAAGGCCAATAGTATCCAGCTTGAAGGATCTGATGGGCAATGGCGTTGGATGAGCCATGCCCGGTTCCAAACTGCCCATGGAATTCATTAATCACCTTTACAGCTTGGCCTTTGTCGATGCAACGGAGGTACACTCCTTCGTAGTTTCTATGGTAGAGTGTGGAGTTTTTGATCATGAAGTGGGCACTTTTCATCTATAGGGCACGGTTTTTATGGGGAGGTAATCCCTCTGGGCATTTATTATTTAGTAACAAATATACCAAATCGGTATACCACGGGTCTTGAGTGATAGACTCCACTGTGTAAGCCTGCCATTCTATGCAGGAAGTCTCTTCTGCCATCGCTCGACTTAGTCCCTGGCCCCGAAATATCTTCATGGGCTGCATTTGTAAGTCATATTCTTGGAGGATGGCCATCCATTTCCCTCACCTTTCGCCCAATTCTCTCTGCATCAACAGAGACTTGATGGCCTGGTCTGGAATGATAGCGTGTACCTTGCTCCAGAAAATATAATGCCAGAATTTCTTCATGGTGCGAACTAGAGCGAAGGCCTATTTTTCTAGTGGTGAATATCAGACTTCAGCATTCTTGAAGGGGGAGCTCATGAAAGCTATTGGTCGTTCTTCCCCTTCAACTTTTTGAGTCAACACTGCCGCGGCAGAATGCGGCGAAGAAAAGGAGTAAATGTAAAATGGAAGGGAATAGTCTGAACTAGCCAGGACAGGTGCTTCTATTATTGTCTGTTTGATCTGGGTGAATGCCCACTTTTCTTCAGGACTCCACTCAATCTTGGTATCCTTCTTCATCATCTCATTGAGCGGTTTGACTATTTTTGTGAATCTCGTGATGAACCGCCGGATGAAGTTGATCTTTCTGAAGAAGGATCGCATCTCTTTCTTGCTGCCAGGCATCTACAGGTTTAGCAATGCTTTGACTCTATCAGGGTCTATGGATATGCCCTTCTCGGAGATGATATGCCCGAGCAACTTCCCCTTGGTGACCCTGAATATGCACTTCTTGGGGTTGAGGGATATTCCATACTGGCAACATCTCTCGCAGATCTGAGCGAGATGGGTGGAATGGTCACGCCTGTCCCAGAAAAAGATGGTCAAGTCATCCATGTAGATGATTATGCACCGATTCACAAGGCCCTCGAACACAATGTCCATGGCCTGTTGAAATGTAGCCCCTGCATTAATCATACGAAAGGGCATTCTCCTATATGCAAATGTTCCCCACTTGGTGGTAAACACTATTTTCTCTTTGTCTTCATACTTAACCATGACCTGGTTATATCCAGAGTACCCATCTAAGAAGGACATCATCTGGGATCCATTCACTACCTGTAACACTTCATCCAACGAAGGGAGAGGGTGATTATCTTTCTTGGAGGCCTTGTTCAAGTTTCAAAAATCTACGCAAAGGCGGATCTCATCATTCTTCTTTCTCACCGGGACTAGATTGGAAACTCATGTAGTGTGCTAGATTGGGAAGATTATCCAGGCTGACAATAGTTTTTCTACCTCTTGACGAATCAGAGGTTCGATTAGGGGGTTGACCAGTTGTTGCTTTTTCCAAAAGGGCTTAGCATCAAGTTTCAGGGGAATAGTATGAGTCATGATGGACGTGTCATATGTTTTCAAGTCTTCATAACCCCATGCAATTATGTCGATGTATTCTCGGAGAATCACGAGAATCTTCTCCTTCTCCTCAGGGGAATAGGAGGTACCAATGTGGGTCATCTTTTCCTCGTCGAGCTGGCCGATGTTTACCTTTTCAAACTTTCCTCCCTCGGAGGAGGATGACACCTTCTCCCGGGCCCGAGGGTCCGAGTCAAAGATTCATTCTAGTGCAACCATCCCCTTCAGGATGGTGTTAGTAGGTAGGTCCATGATCCCATCATCTTCATCACCCTGCCTAGTATCGTCATGGTCTCGTTATTCCACTATCTAGTTTTCAAAGACGCCAACATTTTCCATGAAGGCCAGGGTATGTTGATCGTCCTTAAAAACCTGAAAGTGGGTGACATTATCTAGAATGGACGGGGTAGGGACCATCTCAACTAAAAATCTCCGGAGTCGCAAGCCGACCATTGGCTCGAGTGTGCTGGCAGAAATGGTGAGGGCATCTGGGACATAGTTCTGTCACCGAGGAATGAGGTCAATTCCAAAGGCATCAAAATCTTCAATAAGACTCCAAGCCCGGTTGTGGTATGTGGCCAAACTTTTGTCGTGGCATGTGTATTGACTCCGGACTTGTTTGACAATCAATTCTGAATCACCCAGAGCCTGGAGGCGGGTGACACCTTTCCTTAACGTAAATAAGAGTCCAAGGAACAAAGCCTCATACTCTGTGACATTGTTTGTACAGTTGAACTACAGTCTGTAGGACATGAGGAAAGATTTCCCTCGTGGGTTGATTAGTTCTACCCCAGCCCCGCAGCCTTGTTTGGATTGGGACCCATCAAAATTGAGGGTCCATAAGTCATTTTTCGTAATCTAGGGCTGGGGAGGGAGAGTAGCCTTTGGATCACTGTTGGGAGACTTAGGGGTTCCCTCTTGAACTACTGGCGTGGAGGTAGAGTTTACCTCTAGAGGCATTAGGATTTGGGATTCTCGGGGAGACGACACCAGAGGAGCACATCCCATAGGAACACTGGGCTCTGGGGAATCAAGTATATGTTCTTTATTCTGGAAGGTTTCGAGGTGCCGGTTAGCGATTGAAAGGCAGGGCCCACACTCGAGCTCTGAATGTTTCTGATAGTGTAGTCGGCACCAAGTGTAGGATACGAGTGTAGCAAGGGTCGCTGTGGCACCTTGAGAATCAATCTCAACTCTCATCTTTTCTTCTAGGTCCTGGGCTCTCTGCAGCACTGCGAGATCTTCTCCGAGGGTGATATTGAATGTTAAGATTTTAAAGGGATGGTACACCCCTGGAGAAGTCTTAGAGAAGAAGACCTCATTGACCCTCCCAACCTTGGTAAGGGCCTGTTTCATCCGGGGTTCACTTTCGACCTGGATCTTATTTGATTCTCCTTTCCAGGGAAGCCATAAATGGGTGAAGTCAGTCGAAAAGTATCCATTCAAGGACTTAGACCAATTCTGAGTTAACAACATCCCGTAAGTCTCTGGGATATCCACCACTTAGATGTCAATTATGCTGGCTATCCTGGGGTCCTGGATAAGCTGTATCCGGATGTTCTTCAATTCCCCCACCATTTTTACGGTTTTCTTATCTAGCTGGATCATTGCACCATTAGATGGGGTGGGATGGAATCTGAGCTTCTGACAAATGGACAAGGGCATGATGTTACCTGAAGCCCCAGAGTCTCCTAAGCAATTGTGTATATTTTTGCCTTGGATATTCAGGCCTAGTAGGAAGGGAGGATCCTCATTGTTCCCCCGAAAGACGGTCGCGTTAGCATCTTCAGATGAGACAATCTTGGGTAGGTGGTTGACGGCTTCTGGGTTCCCCAAGAGCTTCAGAAGAGACTTCTTCTACTTGGGATAGTTCAACAAAACCTCCATCAAGGTCATGGAGGTGGTAGTCTGTTCTAATGCCTTTGTAATGTTGAATCTTCCTCCCGGGAACTGGTGATTTCCCTCAGCTAGATCTTTTGCTTGGTTAGAACTAGGACCTTTTGGAGGAGCGGGTCAGTCAGTCATGTTATTCCAGGGAGGAGGGGTGTCTTTGATAGGAGGCATGGGTGTGTAAGCTGGTCCTTTACCAACCTGAATCCGAGTATTATATGGAGTCCGCGGGTTGGTAAAGGTTTTGGCCTCGAAGGGCGGGATAGATTCATCAAAGAATCCCTGTATTTCAGATTCCTCTTCATCCTCCCCGAAAGTTCTGAAGAAGATGGTGTCATAGGTGAAGGCACTGTGGGTTGGCTCTTGGACATGAGGCTTCGGAGGGGTGGTATCATGCGAATGCTGTCTGTCTAGCTAGGAGATCATGATGACCTTTTCTAACATGGCAGAATTTACCTCGTTGTGTGAACCCGTGTTGTGCAATCTACACCAATTAGTCATGGGCTGGAAGTCTGCAACTGGTGTGAAATGTGATGGCCCAGCATTGTTTTGGTTGGCATTTTGGTTCAGAGGTGGGCCTCCGGTGTTCGTGTTATTATTCCATTGCTCTTGATTGGGCCTAGGCCCGTTGTTGAAGTTTCTTCCTCCGACATTGTTGTTTCGTTGGCCAGAGAAAATGTTTCCCCTCTAGGAATTTGAATTCTAGGGCACGTAAGACCCCGCCTTCAGTTGGCCCATGTCCACAGTCAAGGTAGACAACATTTGCCAGAGGGATTCAACCTCGACGGTCAATTGAGTGTTGGCGTCATAGTGTGACGGTTGTTATTGGTTTCCCAGGAAGGTAGCAGTATTAGCCAGAGTCAAGGGCATCAATCCTCCAGTCGCGGATGACTGAAAGAAGGGCACTCCAAATAGTTGTGCCTAAGACTGTTGTGCCTGCTGCGGCTAATTCCAAGGGAAAGTTTCTAGACCTAGTACCATCTGGGTCTGCGTTGGGTAAACGTACCGGGCCTGCTGGTCTATCAGGGGTGGCAGAGGATTCATTTCCATTGAGGGGGCACCCAACACCATATTGAGGTTATACCCCCCAACATACGCTGTCTCACCGGGGATCATGTTGAAGGGCGTACTCTGCCCAATCCCACCCGGGGATTTGTTGAGACCACTGGATAGTTCTAAAGCTAGGTTGTAAACTTTTGCCAAAGTGTCCCAGTCGCCCATGGCGGTTGTTCTCCAAAGGAGAGTGGCAACGGAAGGATCCATCGCATTAAGGTAGGTTTGTATGGTAACTTCTAGGGATGGAATAAAAGGGCCCGTGCACCACTTTAAGGTGCACTAGAACCGATGGTTAAATGCTGCAAGAGGTTTATTGGGTTCCTTCCTGATGGAGATGAACTGGCTATGGGACCAAGCTGGGTCCACATGTATGCGCAAGGCAGCTTGGAATGCGTCTTCCATGTCTTGCCAACTGTTTATGGAGTTGGCAGGAAGGTTAAGGTACCAGTTCAACTCACCTTGCCCTAAAGACAAGGGAAACATACGAGTCACAACATCTTCATGCTGGATTCAGTGTCGGTTCATGGCATCCTTGTATGCCTGTAAATGCTCTTCCACGGTTCGTGAGCCTAAGTTCTCATATCGTGGGTAGATCTTCTCTTGGTGGGAGGGTAAGTCGTTGATTGCGCCTAGAAAAGTTCCCATTGGGGACCCGGTGTTTCCCAAATATGCCGCCATTGGGAGAACCAGATTTTGAGTAGTTTGGGCACTGGTTCCCAGGATTGCCTGGGAAGTTTGGGTATTCTGAGGTATGCTAGACCCCTAAACAATGGTGGCTGGTGTGAGTTTTGGTGTCCATTTTTTTTGAGTAGGAGGCTCAATTTTGACAAACCTTCTGGGATTCAGGGCAGACCTAAGGATTCTTTCAAATTTTGCTGGAGAGAAAGACCCAATCCCGCTGAAGGCTTGACTCCTAAAACTATAACTCGGAGAACCCTCAGGAGGTGTAAAATCAGAATCTCGAGAGGGGGATGAGTTCATGCCCTCCTTCTAGCGCTAGTTTCTATTGACGGGGTTTTGTTGACTAGGTTGGCCAACAGTCATAAGTTGTCATCGGGTACCGGAGGTACCGGCCAACTCCGCTTGCAAAGGTTATCTGGGGAAGTTAGATTCCCCAGGCCCTCAAGCACCTGGGTGTCAGGTCACGACGGCGCTGGGCTTGGTTGGGAGAAGTGACTATTTTTGAGGGGGATAGCTGGTTTCTTCAACTCGTTCTCTTCGGAGATTCAATGAGGTAAGGTTTCCCCTAGCCTATTACACTTAGCAAATAAAATGAAAAAGATCCTGCAGGGTTAGAAACACTTCATCTAACTATAGTCATGTTTAAACATTTAGAACATCAATAATACTCTGATATACTACACTAAATACTGAAGAAATACACAACCATCAGTTAGTATTTTATCAGTAGCGAGGGAAAAGAGGTCGTTGATCTATTTAACATATCAGAGTAGAAGACATAAAGAACATGAAACATGAAATACCACTAACTCAGAAGCAGGAATGCCAACAACATCATTGCAAAGAATTCTCCCTTCTTCATTAATGTCTTTTCCAGCAAGCATTGGTGCGTGATACAATGGTGGCTCCAGAGGAGCGTCTAACTATTGAAAACAGAACAATGGAGCATTGAGCTCTGCAAATAAAATGAGAAATCACCTTTCTATTACTGTGGACAACAAAATCATCAATTTTGCCGACCCTTGGAAATGGGCCGGTCTGGCTATTTATACAATTCTCTTCTAACCCTACCCCTATTTTACATCATGTTTCAATAAAATATAATATCTGGGGGCTGGTACTACCTGTGCCACCCTAGAAAAGACCTTGAGATGGAATAGGCCTGTCCTGTCAAAATAATGAGACAAGAATATACAATGGAAGAATTAGCCTCGAGAAGAGAGCCAGGAAGGAGAAGGAAGAAAGTAGGTCCCCCGGGGGCCGAGGCTACATGCCTCATAAATGGGAAATGCGGTGCCCTGTCTCCAATGCGCTAGGTGTACTTTAGAATGGTGCCTCGAGAAGACCACCCTATCAGAAACCAAATTTTGAGTCGACGCCCTCTTGATGTAGCCAACCACCTTCTGACAGCCTTTATTAATCGCTCCTGAAAGTGACCGGTCAGCCTCGGAGACCGAGACACGGATCACTTGAAAGAATACAAAATTTGGGATCCGAGACTCTGGGATCCGGGAACTTACGTCCCCAAAAGAATAAAGAATATTTAATGTTTGAGTTTTCTCTGGCCTCTGGAGAAAGCTCAAGGTTGTTTATTATCGTTGAAAGCCTGGAGGAGGTGGGAGATGCCATCTTCGTTGATATCCCTTAGGCTGGCCCTTCGGTACTTAGCCACCTCAATTTTTTCCCTTAGATCCGAAACATTCTCCTTAAATTCATCGGCCATTTTTACCGCGTCGTGACCACTAAGCACCATACGAGTTAATTTTGTCATTTGGGCACCATCTATCCCCTCCGGGGATTGATATCTAGACTTCATCATTTCATCAAAACTCCCCAAAACTAAATCCTCTGGCGTGCATGTATCTGTACTAAGGGGTTCAGCCTCGAAAGTATTTGCTACAAAAGACTTGTATAAATTGAAAGAATATTTTACTATATTGACTTTATCTTGTAGAGTCCCTACCAGTTGCTTGGTTACCTCCAATGTGAGGTCAAGTCTAGAGTGCTGGGTCCTCACAAAATCAAATGATTCATCACCTAGAATTCCAAATTCAGAAATCATTTCCTCTCCCAGGAAAAGGAGTTCTTCAAGCTCCACCTTCCATGCTTGATAATTCTCGATATCACCCTCCCACAGGTCAATAAGGGTCTCTTCCTGGTGTAGAACATGTCAGGCCGTATATAAGTCTGGGAGGGTGGATACCAGGAAACGCCAGGTGTTTCCTATTTGCAGGGCAACCCACTCGTCGACTGCCTGGGCCTTCTTCTTCATTGTGTTGCCCCACTTTTCATCCTATACCCATGCTGTCAAAGTGGAGGATTTTGAAGTCATAGTTAGGTCTAGTCTTGTTTGAGTCTAGGTCTAGGTCTTCCTTGGGTAGGAAGTTCTTGCCGGGTTTCCCTGCCATTGCCTTTCCTTCTTTAAGCCGGATGGGTTATTTAAAAGTCTTTTCATTTTGGGTAGGTTATAGATCCCAACCCGGCAAGGATAATGTGTTCTTATTGATGATATTTTTCAAGCAGAAGAATGATTGGGAATCATAATTTCTAGGTATTCATAAGAAATCATAGAAGATTCTTCATATAGATGATGCAGTGACAGAGCTGTGATTGTAGATGTGAGGAGTTATTCTTGATATCCTTCAAATGGAATTGGATCTAAGCATGGTGATTGACAGACTGAGAAGAATGGGCTATGAAACATGGAAGTTGTGTTATTTGGTTGACCGGTTTATTGCTAATATGATGATGAGAGTTTCTTTCTTTTCATTGTTTTCAAAACTTTTCTGATGGAAATCATGTTATAAAAATATATATATATCAAGCTTCTTGCAAAAGATATGAAAGAATGTTAGT
>MU224206.1:991569-1006465 GCA_018584345.1 Thuja plicata
ATAGGTTATTGGAGGGAAGTGAAATGTTGGAAGATTGGGATAGTCACAACACCATATGTTCAAAATGCATTGATGCATGAGTGGAAGGGTTAAAAGAGTAAAAAAATTAAGATGTGGAGTCTAGTGGTAGATAATATTGTTGCAGACCACTAGCCTTTGCATCAATCCATCTAGAATATATATATATATATATGTATGTATGTATGTATGTATGTATGGCTGCTCTAGTAGCCGCTGCCTATCCACTATTGGCTATATAACTAGGATATGCTCCCAGGCCTAGATCTGAAGAACCAAAATAACAACTGTCATGCTCCATGAATAATTATATACTATATTATGCATCTCTCTATACAGGTGTGCAAGGATGCAACTACCCCATGCAAATTTGTGCCTCGACATAATCATCTGCTCGAGCATGTCAACCCAACCGACCATGAATCTATATTGTCCATAATCAGGCATGAGGAAACATCTGATCAAAACATCCAGGTATACGGGAAGGTTCTCATAATGGTCACTCATGTAGTCTCATGTCAGCTACTGGCGTGCAATAGTATCATCACCGAAGAATTATTGTGCTATTGCAATCGATGAAGCTAAGATCGAATCAAAATGCACCTCTTGTCCCATCACAAGAACTCTCAATATCCGCCACACATCCTTTGGTGTGATGGTCATCTCACCCATAGGAAGATAGAAGGTGTTGTGCTCTGAGTGCCACCTCTCAACCAGAGCATTCAACAACCATCAATTTACCCTAATATCGGGTAAATCCCTTAGTGACAGTTACCCACACGGGTGACTAACTCTACCTCATCATCAGTCAAAACCCTCGACAGAGAAAGGACACAACCACAATATGGTCCTCAAAATGAAACTACCTCAAAAGGAACATGTTCAAACAAATAGTAATTCAAGAAAAGTTCAAAATCAGTGGTCTATCTTAGCCATCTAAGTAGAAAACCTATCAGCTATGTGTTTTCATTGTCAGTAACAGTAAAGTAGTCCAACTGGGCATTTAACTAAGTTAAAAACTAAAAATAATTCTATTTTTATGGTGTACGATCCTATTTGCAAGATGCGACACAGGATGCTGCGTGTGACCCTATTTTTACAGGGTACAAAATTTTGAAAAAACTGACAAAACTTACAGCATGCGACCCAACATGGACAATAGGGCATGATCCTAAAATTATAGGATGCGACATAGGATTTTGGGGAAAAACTAGAAGCGACGCAGGATTTGCAGGATGCGACGCCAAATGCAGGAAATGAACCAACACTAAAATGGCTATAACTTGAGCTAACATGCATAAAAATGAAAATTGGAAATTTCATAAGGTAGATTTTTAGGTACTTACCGGAGGTGGGTAGTCAGCTAGATGCTGATGTCGATGACCGAGCTCAAAACGTTGCTTCTCCATGGGGACCACCATCTTCTCTACAAAGCTCTCTGAATTACTATAGTGAAAAGTGAAAATGAGTGAGTAAAAAGTGAATTTGGGCCTATATATTTTCCTTTTTGAGCTATTCAAGAGCTCCAAAACTCCTCCCAGACAACTGAAACTCATTTTGTTCTCTTTCTGATCAATCGAGAATGAAATCAAACTCGTCGACATTGTTGTACATAGTGCTGTACATTTTTTTACGATAGCTCCTAAAAATGCAGAATTGCTCCATCTATTCCAAAAATGATTCACAATCTTTACACAATCAGTTTTCTGGGTTCTCTATCATCACAATTTCACATTATTCATCAACCATCTTGGTACGACATCATTTTATCAGCCTCAAAACTCACATTTTAATGTAATTCAGTTGGTACAAGTATGTTTTCTCTTAACACACCTCCATTTATTCACTTCTTCTAATTAATTCTTTCTTGATCTAACCGACCCATGCAAGTGATACATCATTTCAACAGAGGGATTTTATTCTGTTTCCTTTGATTTCATTCCCGAGGGGGCATGATCACACTAAATCAATCAAATTCTTGCTCAAAACAACATTAAAATGACTTCATCATCAAAAAACTGAAGGCATGACAGTTCCTTGACTAAGTCAGGACTGTTGGATGGAAGGCTTTGGTTCTCACAAGATGGATATTCTATGTCTAATTTTTCTTAGATTCTTATTAAATCTCCTGGCATCTTTATACTAACCTTTGTTCAATCAAGTTCAGAGTCAGTATTATCAATTCTCAGACGACAAACAAGTTTAGAATTGGTATCTTTAGGATCTTTGATTATTGACCTTTGTTCGATCAAGTTCAAAGTCAATTCTATCAGTTTAGTTCAATCAAGTGCGAGACTGATCTCATCAGGCACTTTGTTAAGTGTGATCATACCCCCAATTATGTCAAGACAATTCTTCAATTTATTGGCATAATTCATTTAAATCAAATTTAATCTCCTAAGTGATTTAATCACTAAATTATATTAATTGCCTTAGCCAATCCAATCAAATCCAATCAATTCTATCAAAATAAATCAAAAACATGGCCAAGGTAATCAATTAAAAGGAATTACATAAAATCCTAATTACACCTCATCACTTGCAAAAAAGCCAATCCCCTAGCCTAATTAATCTAATTAATTGGCTATAGTCCTAATTAATTATCAAAAGCAAACAAAAGCTTAAATAATTAATTTCCCCTATTATTGAATGAATATATTATTTATATAATTCATTTCATTAATATTCCCTTTAACCCCTAACCTAACCTATCTCAACCACCTTAACTCCTGGGTTCAAACTAATCCCAACCCCTTCACCCATGCTAAGCCTAATTCTAATCCTAATCCCATCTTAACCCTCTTCCTAATGATGGCACATTCCTAATCTTTTGATTAGGAATTCAACTCATTCCAAAAATTCCACATTCTCAAGCTCCCCTTCCCTCAAAGTCCAATTTCTCAAGCTTGGACTTACACCCCTCACCATGCCTCATAAATGCTATCCCTCATTAATTCTCTTACACATGCATTTAATGGCCTTATCTCTCCTCTCACTCCTAATTAATTCTATAAATAGAATGATTTTTAAGCTCAATGGGCCCCTAATTTTGGATTGTTGAAAGCATTGTTATGTTGTTCATATTGTTAGAGACCTTTATTGCATTATTATCCTTCATATTATTGTTGGAAATGCAAGATGGGAAATCAAGATACTGAGAGGGGGGTGAATCAGATCTTATAACTTTTATCACTTAAAACAAATTTATCCACAACCATACCATAAATATAATTGATCTATCAACTAGTAGCATCAATAACATAAAATAAGTAACTCAAGATACAAAATTTGGTAACCTAGAAACTCAATAAGGTAAAACTGGGGAGGGGATGACACCCACAAAAATCTTCACTACTGCAGCAATAAAGTGTGCCTATTAGGGATACAAAATTTGATCACAACTTGTAATCTACCTGATTAAAGGTCTACTCGGTTATGAGCTAAAAATCATTACAATCTACCTTGCAAAAGGATTTAAACTTACAATAAAGTAAGCACTCAACTAAGAGATTTAGAAAGGTTTGCTAGAACCACTCTGTTAAGAGATTTCACCTGATACACTTGTTAGAATGTCTCAGGGTCTGATCATTTGATATGCACTTAGATGCTGATAACAGATCTCCTCTTTTCAATACCTTCTCTGATCTAATAATCTGATATAACTTTACTCTGCTGCTCACATCTCTATTCCTCTGCTAGATCTATCCTTCTTGACTCAAAATAACCCTTCACATATATCTCTTATATGCACACACACACACACACATCCTCAATTAGGGTAAGAAGCAATCTCTTATATACCTTACGGATCTGGCATTGAGATCTAGATCAATGATCAAGATCAAATACTTATGTCACTTGGGTATTCCAATTTTCTGATTGGATTTATGCCACATATTGGATCAAATGATTTAATGCATAATTAACTCCATTAAAAACATTAAATACCCAAATAAGTCAGCCCAAAATAGTTTACCTTCAAGTTTGTGCCATTCCTGACATGTATGACAAAACTGTCTTTCTCGGCATATGAAGACTCTAGTGCTCGGCATGAAGTAATCAATTTCACTCGGCTTTTGTGTAACTCAGAAACTACAATCTACTCGGGAATAACTACTGCTCGGCCTATACTGGATAGCTCGGTCACAGTGATGACCGACTAACCTGCCTAGATAAATGACTAAGTGTGGGACACTAATGATCAACAAAACTTAGAGATCAACAATCTCCCCCTTTGATATTAGTGGAAAAAACACATATCATTTCTGTATATCCACAAAACTTGCCTAAGTACACAACATACTCCCCCTAAGATTATACTTCAGACTTCATAGAATATTTACATAGTGTACATTCCAAAAAAAAATATTATGCCTGTTGTTGCCCATCTTTGTATGTTTCCTTATCTGTTTCCCCCTTGTTTTTGTCACTGATAGCTATATGGGTAAGTCATATTTATCCAAAAATGGCTTATGAAGCTGTAATATTAATGTAAATGTTGTATCCCAACTATTTTTAACAAACTTCATAACCTGTAACTTAATTTCTAGCTTGACAACTAGACTTACCAAACTTTCTGCAATAGAGAGATGATGATCTCTCTTGACTAATTCACGTGCAGCTTCAAGTTCCTTCTGAATAACCTCTAGATGAGGTATTAGGTTAGTCTAAATAATTATCAATTTGGCCCTTATTCAGCCATCTTCAACCATAAGCTCGACTAACCTCCTTTGTGCATCTGTCAACCTATCAAAATGTATGGAGCTAGAACTAGCATCCATGCTCAATGAGCTCATTGTTGACTTTAAATCTAATTGCAACTTCTCAATAAGCTATTGATTATCCTTTGTAAAGAATTTGATATCACATAACCTTTTGAACAAAGAATAAACATTATTTGCAACTTCCTCAAGAATGTCAACAAGAGAAGAAAGTTCAACCTTTTTGGTAACAATCTCTTCTGATATCTTCTCCAAGACTTTGTTCTCAAATTTTCTCTCAGACCATTGCAACAACTTTTCATTTTCCTCAATGTTTTCATCATTCAATTTCTGCACAATGTGAACTAACTATTCTAGAATTGCTGCTTGCTGATTTTCATCTTCCATGTCAAATGCTTTAACAAAAATATCCTTTATGTCATGGAGGACTTGCTTCTGCTTGTGCTCCCTCTTCATTTCCTCTTGTCTCTTCTTCCTCTTTAATAGGTTTTGAAGAGTCTGAATCTGCTCATATAAAAATTTCTCTGGATCCCATTTAGGAATCACTATAACTTCATCTAACATGACATTTAAGATTGGTGACTTCTTCTTGTTTAGCTTCTTCTGCTTGAGCTCTGGTGAGGTGATACTAGTATCAAGTTCTTCAATATCCTTTCCTTTGTTAGTATTAACTTCAGTTGCAATTTTCAATTGAGTCAATATTACCTTCTGATCAGGTATACTACCAATTTTAGGTCCAGTAGGAGTAGATGATACAGGGTGTGGTAGATCCACCAACACTTGTATAGCCTCTTGTTCTATAGGCTTGTTTTCAATTTCTTCCATCTTATCTCCACTGTCTAAGAATGTTTGCACAACCTATAAAATAGGTAGGTTATTATTTTTTACCTCCTTTTCTCCTTCTTTCTCTGTCTCGGCCTCAGTTATATGAATAGATGATTGCATACTTGTGTCCGCTAGCTCATTCTGATCCTCGACATCCACATTACTGTTATCTCAAACTGCAGTGCCAATGGGACTGTCCATTGTTAGATCTACAATTTGTACTCTAGCTATTTTCTCTTCCAGTTCCATTTTAGTCTCTACTTGATCAGTAGCAATCTCTTCTTCCATTTCCTTCTGCTCTCTGGTGCCTTCACCTTTCTTATCTTCCTTCTTGGTCAATAGCCCAAAAGTATCCTTCCAAATTTTGGTGCTCTATTGAACTACACCTTCAACATCATTTTTCATAATTGCATAAGCTCTTTGTTTTGGAATGAACTTCCTTTGATATTGTTCAATAAATTTGGCTATCTATTTCTTGGTTAATCCAGGAATGACCTTAGCTAACATCCCTTCCCTTATTTGTCTTTCAGTCATCAATGCATATTGCCACTTTTGTGATAGAATATCATAAAGTTCTATGGGGAAAAGGTCTCCTATCTCTATAGGTGTCATCTTTAATGTACCCATCATATCTAATAGTGCTTCCTGAATCTTATGATTTTCTTCTATGCTTTGCTTCTCATACTTGATAAACTTAAATCATGCTAATCCAGCAGTACTTCTTATGTTCTTGCATAACTCATAAATATTGGTAAGTGGTTAATGTGATGTTGTAGGTATGTTTCTGGGTTCATCTATATCTATCTTTTCCTCATCATGTTCATGTTCCAAGATTAGTTTTCTTGGCACAATCTTTGTTTCAACTTGTTTTCTTTTCCCTGAACTACTCTTTTCAGAATTCTTCTTTGTATATACCTTAGTTGTCTCAGCAAGAGATGAGATAGTTGATGCCCTTGTCCTAGGCCGGTTAGCAATAGGAGGGGTAGCCTTAGATTTGGCTTGGCTTGGTTTAGTTGCCTTGGCAATTACTGGCTGCTTTCCTTTAGCTTTCACAGTGATTTCTTCTTCAGGTTCACTCTCCTCTTCTTCACTAGACATATCCTCTCCTTGTCCTGTTGATAAACCCAAAGGTGCATCATCTATTTCTTCATCACTTTATATTCCAACCATTTTCTTCAAGTCTTTTACAATCTCTTTCCTTTTCCTCTCCATAGTGCCAGCCTTCAAATCCATAGATATTTTGGACTTAGCTTCCTCATAATTTCCAAAACATCTGGCTGATCCATCAATCTCCTCTGCCAATAGAGTTTTTATAGCTGCATATGTCTCATCAATATTTACTTCATAAGGTAATGGCCTTAGCCATGATACCCTCAGCGCTACTGCCTGAACATAGGTGAAATCTGTATCCACTAGGAAACAAATCTCCTCATAGTGTTTCTCAACTAGTGATCTGGGAACTCTGCTTCTCAGTCTCATCTTTTTCTTAAATTCTACAAAGTATGTTCCCATTATAATGTTAAAGTTACCACCTAATTGCTCAATAAATGCATTTCTCTACTATGTAATTGGTTGGTATGTCTTCCATACAATATCTCCAAAATTAGGAAATGTATTATGTACATAGAAAAATATGCAAACTAGCAGAGAACCGAACTTACATATTGAGTTCTTTGCCTTTCAGATTGAAGAAAGGTTCTCAGCTAGCTGTGTCAACTGAAGCTTGGCAAGGTCATATGTATGGTCCTTCTTCACAATCTTCAAATCTTGGTCGACTGCAATACATGGGACACTGTCCAGTCGGCTCGACTGATAAAGCTTGTGAGCAATAACCCTAACTGCAAAATAAAGCTCCAAATCCTTGATTGTTGAGATTTTCATCCCTCTTTTATTCCAGACAGCTCTGATGTATTCTTCTATATTTTCCTTACTCTGATATCTCATGGTTCTCTTCCCATTTATAGTTGGATATCCAGTTACCCTTTGGATGATTTCCTTTGTAATCCTAACTAGTCCATTATCTAGCCATATGTTCATGTCGTGTACATGGCTAAGGACAATCTTGATCCATTCCATTTTTAAGTCCATTGGGAAATCTAGGGCACAAGTTAACCCTCTCTTGGCTAGATGTTTATACTCATCTTTTAGGGCTCTGTCTACACACAATTTGTTGTAGGATTCCCTTAACTCATGATCTCCAATTTTTCTAACTTTGCACATATAACATGATCTAACATCATGAATCATAAGTACCTTGGGTGAAATTGATGATAGGGCTCCAGTTAGATCACCCTGGATGGCACTTTCAGGAACTGCCCTGAAATTAGGAGGCACATAGGTGTCACTCCTTACCAATTGAAATTTTCCCAACTCCTTCTCCATACTCTTGGTTGTTGCAGAAGAAGTTGCGGCCATGATTTTCAAAGATGATGAAGAGAGTACCTTGACAGATATCAAAATTCACACTATTCACTCAAGATTACTGACGACAAGCTATAGAAATCTTCAAAAAAATCTTTGTTGAAATCAAGTTCTCAAATGCTCAATTGCTCTGTAAAATCCTCAATCGCATGGTGAAAATGAAAATGAATGGTTCTTCCTTTATATAAATTCCAACGGTCAAAATTAGGTTAGCATTAAATGTTCTTTTCGTTGAGTGAGTGCCATACAGTTGTCCTTGTCTGGCTCACAAAATTCGCCTATCTCTTGTTCACAAACCATACTCGATCAACCATACCAGCTCAACATACACTAGAGAAATCGGTCTTAGTGCACAATAAGACTGTTGCTCGACACCTATAGTGCATATTGAATTTTCATGGTACATGTCTTAAAATGTGTCTTGATGCATCTTTACATATGCATATATGGAATTTCGCACTTTTATATGTTAGGAACTGATGAAAGATGTGAAATATAAATACAGTTCCTCACATACCTCATTTTCTTAGTTGGTGATGGTGTGATCACCTGATCTATTGGATCGGGTGACCTCGGTTGTAGTAGCTTCACTATTTCTCGGTTCCTCTTTTCTTATCCATGTCTGGTTCATCTGTGCTCTAATATGCTCAATAGTAGGAGAAGGTACCCTTGTTTTACAATCTCTCCTAGTATGACCAATTTTAAGACAATTATAACAAACTAGGCTTCCATTCATCCAAATCTTAGATTTTCCTCTGAAATGTGTCTTTATGCAGTTTTCTGGAACATGTCCATACTCACCATAGTAATGAAAACTATGCCATGTGTTGTAATCCCAATTATAAGTGTTTCCTTTTCTAGGTAATTTTGCTTGTGTCTTTCATGTCCATTGTTGTTTAGCATTAGATATGCAATCTTGTGCTCTATGTCCAAATTTCTGACAATTGTAACAATACCCATTGAATCTAGGTGTGGGAGGTGCATTGCTTGCCTTTGTCCAACATTCATGTGCCTAATTTCCAAACTTCTTATAGTTAAAGCAATTACCATTGAACTTAGGTTTAGGTTTGGACTTACCATTCATGCTTCGACAGATGTTTGTTGTGTGTCCTAGTTTTCCACAGTGGTAGCATACAGGCTTGTTCTTTGTCTTTGCATTCCTCCTTTCACCAGTCTTAGATGATTCTCCTTTCTTAGAGGATGTATGTTGTTCGGTATGACCTAGTCTAGAAGAGTCCTTAGATCTTCTTGATGCTTCCATCATATTTTCAAAATAATTCAAAGCTTCATTTGCTTTGTTCAATCTCTCATTAAGTTCTTTCTCAGATCTCAATTCATCTTTCAATTGATTGTTCTCAAATCTCAGATTCACAATTTCCATATCTTTCCTTATGATTTCCTGATTCACAAGTAGCAGTTGAATAGCCATGTCAACCTGACTGTTTGTCATCATTTGTACATCATGTGTCCTTTCATCAAGTCTGATAGTCATCATTCTTTTGTCTTCTTCAGCCATAGCTTTGTCATCTTCAACTTTCTTCTTTTGTTCCACTACTTCACATAGTCTTACTATTATAATTTCTTTCTCTCTTTTTAGGTTTCTGACTTCTTCACACAATGTATTGTTCCTTTCCAGTAGATCTGAAATTGCTGCATCGATCTTAGTAGAGTTTCCATTCTAAAATAGATTTGCAGTGTCTTCTTCCTGATAATGAGTGTCATTAATCTGTTTGGCCAAATCTTTCCTTGTTAGCAGGGACTTCTTCAATTCCCACCTTGTTGTCTCAAGCTAATGTAATGCTAGCTGAATATCAATCTTTTGATTCTCAATGACTTTACCCAATTTGTAAACCTCCATCTCAATATATGTATTCTCAAGCTGATTAAAACCTTTTTGTAGGAGAACTGAGCTCTGATACCAATTGTTGGAAATACAAGATGGGAAATAAAGATATTGAGAGGGGGGGTGAATCAGATCTTATAACTTTTATCACTTAAAAAAAATTGATTGACAACCATACCATAAATGTATTTGATCTATCAACAAGTAGCATCCATAACATAAAATAATTAACTCAAGACACAGAATTTGGTAACCCAAAAACCCAATAAGGTAAAAATGGGGTGGGGATGACACCCACAAAAATCTTCACTACTGCAACAATAAAGTGTGCCTGTTAGGGATACAAAATTTGATCACAACTTGTAATCTACCTAATTAAAGGTCTGCTTAGTTAGGAGCTACAAATCATTACAATCTACCTTGCAAAAGGATTTAAACTTACAATAAAGTAAGCACTCGGCTAAGAGATTTAGAAAGGTCTGCTAGAACCACTATGTTAAGAGATTTCACTTGATACACTTGTTAGAATGTCTCAAGGTCTGATCCTTCAATATGCACTCAGATACTGATAACAAATCTTCTCTTTTCAATACCTTCTCTGATCTAATAATCTGATATAACTTTACTCTACTGCGCACTGCTCTATTCCTCTACTAGATCTATGCTTCTTGACTCAAAATAACCCTTCACATATATCTCTTGTATGCGCGCGCACACACACACACACACACACACACCTCCTCAATTAGGGTAAGAAGAAATCTCTTATATACCGTACAGATCTGGCATTGAGATTTAGATCAACAATCAAGATCAAATACTTATGCCGCTTGGGCATTCCAATTTTTTGATTGGCTTTATGCCACGTATTGGATCAAATGATTTAATGTGTAATTAACTCCGTTGAAAACATTAAATACCCAAATAAGTCAGCCCAAAATAGTTTACCTTCAAGTTTGTGCCATTCCTAACATGTATGACAAAACTGTCTTTCTCGGCATATGAAGACTCTGGCACTCAGCATGAAGTAATCAATTTCACTCAGCTTTTGTGTAACTTGTCAACTACTATCTTCTCGGTAATAACTACTGCTCGACCTATACTAGATAGCTCAATCACAATGATGACTGACTAACCTGCCTAGATAAATGACTAAGTGTGGGATACTAATGATCAACAATTATGAATTGTTTTAATCTTTGTTTTTAGAGCTTAAAATGCATATTTCTTGAGCATATAGATTAGTCTCATTTGAATCTTTCATTCTAGGTTGTATATGTCACTGAAAATGCATAATCTGAGGGAAATTATAGCATTTTTCACACTCCTCCTAGATAGGAAGCAATAGGTCAATTTTAGTGATTGATATGATTTCTAACACTTATTTTTCACTAATACAATGAATTATTGAAGTGTTGTGTTGCAGCTACAGGAACCACAAAAAAACACACACAAAAGGTACTGAAGATTATGGATTATGGTATAAGAAAGGAGGAAACTTTGATTTGAAGACTTTTACTGATGCTGATTGGGTAGGAAGTGTTGATGACAGAAAGAGCACAAGTGGTAGAGCATTATTTATTGGAAAGAGGTTAGTCTCCTGGACAAGCAAGAAACAAAACTACATTTCTCAGTCTACAGCTGAGACAGAGTATGTTGCTGCAGCAATAAATTGTTCAAATATCATATGGTTCAAACAGATGTTGTTAGGTATGAAGGAGGAAATCAAAGAACCAGCCATTATATGCTATGACAACACTAGTGCAATTAACATTTCAAAGAACCCTATGATGCATACTAAGACTAAACATATTGCAATAAAGTATCACTTCTTGAGAGAATTGGTTTAGGACAAGGAAGTAAGATTGGAATATGTGAATATTAAAGAACAAACTGCAAACATATTTACAAAACCATTAGCTAAGGATGTATTTTTGTATCCTAGAGGAAATTTAGGGGTGATTCCCCTAACTTGGGCTCACTAAAACATAGTTTAGTGATGCATCAACCGAGCTACAGAACAGATTTAACATGTTGATGTAGATATTCAAAGCTTACAAATAGGTACATTACAACTTCATTGGATGTGTATTGGATGGTGTCTTTGGCATTGGTTGTCAAAGAGGGAGAGATTATTTATGTCATAAAGATTACTGAGGGAGAGATTGATGACAAATGGATAAATTTTATTAGAGAACATAGATTAATTTAAGAGGGAGAAATCTGTATTTCATTGATTATGAAGACAGAGGGATTTTTTGGATGAGAATCAGAATGAAGCTAAGGAAATTAATAAAATTTGATTCTTATGTCTGTTGCTCTATAATTCTTTGTATTATGACATGTTGTATTGCCATCAATGCCAAAGAGGGAGATTGTTGATGACAATTATTCAATTGTGTATTGTCATTGATGTTTACACAAGTGTAGTGATGTTTACACAAATGTCTAATCCTATCTGAGCACAGTCAGTTAATGGTAAGCACTCTCGGGCATTGAAGAAGACCAAAGTGATTTTCAGTTCTAACCGAGTTCACTCAGACATTACAATTTTGGTCGGGCATTGAAGGATTTCAGTATTAACCAAGTTATGCTTTTAGTGATAGCCAACTAACATCAGTTTATATTTTATAGTTAATTGGTTATATGAAGCTGAAAAAATTAAGTTTTATTTATTCTTTGGAAGGTTATTAAGGCTAACTTGACAAGGCTTATATATATATATATATATATATATATAAAAGGTACATTTTCTTCTCAAAATAGGTCAATCCATTGTTACTCTCTAACAATTATAGCAGTGATCAAAATCTCTTTATAGAGTAGACTTAACAGTCTTTTGTAAATTCTCTCACAAGGTGACATTTCTACATTGAAGTGTTTGAAGACCTCTAACAAGGCCACTCCTTACATGGTTTTAAATCCTCTAATAGGGTCACACCTAACAGTGTGTTATTGTAACCTTTAACAGGGTTGGCTCCTAACAGGGCTTACTTCAGAAGAGTGAAAAATAGTGACTAGTTGCAATTGGTGGTTTTCCCATATTGGGTTTCTACGTTAAATCTTGGTGTTATCTGTGTACATTTTATTTCCTTTATGGTTTATGTTTTTGCAATTAATCACTAAAGGATAATCACAGCTAATATCTTAAGATTTTCTATGTTAACTGAGTGACAGTAGAATATCTATGTTAACCGAGCAATAGTGATAATTTGTTTAAGATATTTAAGGGACTTGGATTTTTTTTTGTGGTAATTGATTCACCCCTCCCCTCTTAGTTACTCAACTCCTTTCAAACAGTAGACAACATAATTTCAAATTTTTCTCCAACCTTAAGAGGTGATAAAATAACTTTGGAACCATCCTTCCAAAAGGTATATGTATTTGTCTCTCCATCATGCATTACCTTCCTATCATACTGCCAACGTCTTTCCAACAAAACATGGCATGCATCCATTGGAATGAAATCACACCATACTTCAACCTTATAAAAATATCCTAAGGATAAATTGTATTAAGCATCTTATCAACATGACTTTTTTTCTCTTTTTAAACCATGCAATACGATAAGGGTGGGAATATTTTTCACAAGGCAATTTCAATTTGTCTACCATTTATCTAGAAATCATACTTTCACAATTACCGCCATCAATAATAACTTGACATACCTTTCCTCTTGAGGTGCATCTAGTGTGAAAGATATTTTTTTTAATTCAAGAATCATCCCATCCCTTGTTCTGTACTTCCTCTTCTTTTGGAATCATCATTGTCCTTCTTGTCATAAGGCTCTCACCCACATCTAGTATAACCTCAACATCTAACCTTTCTTCCTTATTATTAGCTTGAACCAAGTTCATTTGTAGTTTTTCTCATTGCCTTTGTATTGGCATGTGACAGTTTGGATATTAAAATGCCCTATAGTGTATGTTTATAGAAAAGATTATGTATAAAAAAAAGACACAATATTTTCCAGAACTATACACTACATAGTCATGGATTGTGGAAATTTGCTATCATTAATTCAAATTATCTGTATCATCTTAAAATGGAATCACTTCCATGTTAAGAACATTTATCCATCCTTAGGGGATTTTTTTGACCTCCATCATATCATCCCCCCATTTCTGCATCATCCCCTGCTTTTGTGCCTGATTAGGACCCTGATTGGGCCTCTTCGGCCACCTTCTACCCCACTTGGCATGTTTTCCAAGGGTTTTGACCCCCTGGGTCAAGGTCAACCTTTAACTTGACCTAGGTTAGGGTCAACCTCGACCCTGACCAGGGTCCCCCTTTCGAATCTGGAAGCTTGTCGGCTGTCGGGGGTCATCCAAAATTCAATTTTCCCGCTTTCGGGTCGACTGTTTTGGGTTCCAAAGTGTTGATTCCTAAATTATATTTAATATAGGTCCTCTCCTATGGGTAAAGGCTTTAATGGGAATTTAATTATCCTATGTCGGCCTCCTTAGAAGATTGTGCCCTAGTTTCATATAAAAGGAATCCTTCTCCTCTCATTTTCTCTAAGCATTATCAAGTAACAAGCGCTAAGGAAACTAAGAATTCAAAGGAAATTCAAGCATTCATTATTCTACATGTTTTCAATCTCTCAAGGTGTTCAATTCTTCCTCTCAAGCATTAAATTTCTCCATTGAAGATCAAGGATTCAAGCTTTCAAGCCTTTGAAGGGATTAGGTTCAAACATTCAAGATTCATCATTCAAACCCTAGATCTAGCCATCATGGTGGTGTGATCTTCCTTCAAGATCCTTTGTGCATCCTCAAGACACATTCATCCTCTCTTCAAGGTGGATTTTAAGCATATAATCATGGAGGTTTATGGTTTCTAAATCCCATGCTTTCATACTTACATATTTTCTTACATTTGAATTACAATTGCATATCTATTGCAATTCTATTTGCTTCATTGTTAGATTCAATTCTACTACTTGCTAGCATTCTATACTTTATTGATTTCAAGGTTAATTCCTAAATCGGGGTTTGCATAAGGCAAACCCCTCCCCCCCAACAAACAAATCTCTTTTTCTTGTAGGTACAGGTTCAGGACTGCGGAT
>MU224206.1:1022773-1033082 GCA_018584345.1 Thuja plicata
GTAGAAAAATAAAGTGGTAAGGATCTAAAATGTTTAAGATCAGATAGAGGAGGAGAATTTATATCAGATGAATTCACTAATTTCTGTAATGAGCATGGTATAAAAAGACAGGTTTCTGCACCAAGGAAACCACAACAAAATGGGATTGCTGAGAGAAGAAACAGATCAAGAGTTGATTGTGCAAGAACACTGATGATGGAAAAGGACATCACCCAAATCTTCTGGAGGGAAGCTGTCAGCACTACTATTTATACACTTAATAGAGTACAATTGAAGAAGGACACAAAGAAGACTCCTTATGAGCTATGGTATGGTAAAACACCCAATGTAAGTTACTTCAAGATATTTGGTAGTCAATGTTATGTCTTAAAGGATGAAAGAAATGGAAAGCTTGACACCAAAAGTGATGAAGGTATTTTTCTGGGGTATTCTACCAAGAGAAAATCTTTTAAATGTCTAATCAAGGCTTCTAACAAAATAGTTGAAAGTGCAAATGTGAAGATTGATGAATTTGCAGAAAAGAATGAGTTGGAAAGTACAAAAGAACCAGAAGAATACAACAAGTTTGTATATTGTGAAGAACCCATATATCTACCCAAGAAATAGTGCTTAATTCCATAACAACAAAATATTTCAACCGATAGTTAGAATGTTGTTACCGACGGTCAGGATAATGATTAAGATAATGTGCAAGGTAATGAAGATCAAGCTAATAAACAAAGAATTGTACCTGTACTTGCAAGATAAGTAAGAAGGAACCATCCAGAGGACCAGATCATAGGAGATAAGAAAGCTGGTACAAGAACAAGAAGTAAGTCTCTAAACTCAAATTGCTTAATTTTGTGAGTTTGAGCTAAAATCTATCAATGCTACACTAGATAATGAAGAATGGATAAGTGCTATGAATGATGAGATTGAGAAGATTGAGAAGAAAAAAACATGGTCACTTGTGCCAAGACTAGATGACAAGAATGTCATCGGTACTGTTGTGGGTCCACAACACACACCCTATTTTTTGGTCCTCTGACCATGGGTGATTATTGAAACCAAGTCAGAGGAAGGAAGAACCCTTTTTCAGCCTTTCAGAGGACTTAGGTCCTCCAAAATACCAAAAGACCTGACCTTTCAGTGTTTTTGGACTCTGAAAACACCGAAAGGCCGAAGGCTTGGTTCTCCTTCAGCATTTTCGGCCTTTCGGGGTCTGAAAATTCTGAAACCGCTGACATCAGCCCGCGGGTCATAAATATAAGTAGCGTCCATTTTAAATTCACTTTGTATTTTGTTTGTGCTCCTACCCGTGATTCTGTCTGCTTCTCCTCACCGACCACTTCCACTTCCGAGCCGCCTGGTTGTCCTCCCTATGCTCGTTCATTTGAGGTAGGTTCTCCTCACTCTCCTTCACTTCATGTTTTCATTCTAGGTCTAGGATTTTGTCAGTGCACCTAGTGCCTGTCCAGCCTAGGGCATTTTGTTTCTTTGCCATGTTGGGCCCTTGTGCCTTTGTGTGTCGATAGGGATGTCCCTCTCTATCAGACCTAGGGTTTTCTAGTTTCAGTTTGCCTTAGGTTTAGGGTTTTGTGTTTCATTTTTCATGGCCCTTGCCATAGGTTTTTGGCCTCCAAAAGGCCAAAAACAGATCTTCAAACTCTTGCTAAGTGTCATTTCAGACGTTCCGGTCTTTCGTACATCCAAAAGGTTTGAAAAGGCTGAAAGAGAGACCTTCATTCGGGCTTTCGGGGTTCATCACCATTTTCAGACGTTTGACATTCCTAAGAAAGCACCTCTCAGTTTTGGACCCTGAAAGGCCCAACAAACTTTGTCCATCCAACAGACCTTTTCACACTTTCAGACTTTTCGGCCTCCAAACCAGTTTTCGGTGACCGAAACCCTGAAAGTGCAAAAACTTACACTTAGTTGTTTATTCAGCTCTCTTTGCTTGCTTTCATAGTTTAAATAGTTTTTCCTATTCAATAAGCTACTGATATTTGTCTTTTCTTGCAGGAATGACTGAACCAAAGATAGCCTCCCCAATGAAGTATCAATACAAAGGGAATCCCCCTAGCTCAAAGGTGGGAAACAAGCACAATGAGATAAAAGACACCAACATCAGGAATGTGGATTGGAATGAATTCCTGACTCAGTGCTCCTAGCCAGCAAACAGACCTGATGATTGCACCACATTAGTCCTATCCAGGCTAGTGAATGCAGCCACAGACCCAGTGGTTGTTTTGTCTTCAAAGCTAATCGTCACCCTAGCTCATCACTATGATTCAAACAAGAGGGTGGTAGTAAACTTAGAGGATCAAATGGTACTGGACATTAGGCCAGATGTCATTGAGGATGTCTTTCACCTTCACAAAGGCATAGACAAGTTCTATGACTTCTATATTGAAAATTGGACCAAGTGGTTTGGTAATAGGGAGCAAGCCATACACGAGATGATGAATAAAGAATACCTCAAGCAACCGCTTCCTAAGAACAAATTGGACAAGATAGACCTCTGAAGAGGCTATATGAAGGATGACATCTAGGAATCTATAACAATGATAAGCTAGGTGTATGGGTTACCACAATCCACTCAACTCGAGCACTGGATGATCCTGTTGATAGAAAGGATTTGAGAGAAGGCAAGATTCAACTAGGGCACTATCATTAGTTACAATCTAGATGAGCAATTGACAGCCATAAAACATAATCCCAAGTTTTACATGAGCACTTACATGGTGTATCTACTGGCTGCACAGGTAGATTATCCTGGCCTCACCAAGAGGGGAAGTCTAAATGACCCAAATGCATGGCCCCACCTTGTATACCCACAACTAGTAAAAGGAGAAAACATGCCAATGGATTCCCTGGATTACAGGATAGTCAATGATGCATTCATATTTACAGTCATTGGATCTATTGAAGGTGACTTTGCTAAAAGGATGTCAGAAGAAGCTGCTGCTAAGGTAAGGGCCATTGGGGTCTATTTTATCTAGTTCAGGACATTCACATACATCAGGATAGCCGGGTCAACCTTACAACCAAAGAAGCTACCCAGGTACCCATCTGACTGGATAATCACATTGGAGATGGCTAGGCAACTTGTGGATACATACGAGCACATAAAGCATGAGAAGAAGCACTGTTGGGACTTTCCCATCTCTTTGGGACCATATACACTGCAAGATATGAAGGTTTGCAAATCCCTGGCTTTTGAATGGGATGACTATCCCTTACATTTTTATAAGACAGTGCGAGCACGCTTTAATCCCATAGGTACTTACAGCCACATTATCAAAAAATTCTACATACATGAGCCACATTTGGAGGATCACTAGATAAACTGCAAAGACGATCATGAAGTCAAGATCTGGGATTATTGCAGAGTGAACCTCGCTCTAGCAAAAGAGGTGTTAAAGGTTCCTATTTCCTTGAAAGTTTGGGAATATGATTTGAATGAGGTCTTGGAGGACATTTACACCGAAGATAAGGTATACAACTGGCCAATCATGAACACAAAGGTGGACAAGGATAAAAATGATGACATAGACTTCTGGGCAAGGCATGTGATAAAGAACACCATAGCTTGGATCAAGAAGCCACACAAAATGAGTCCAATCCTGGTAAAGACATTGATGGAGCCCTTAAGGAAAATAGAAAAATAGCAAGGGGAGAAATCAACAGCTCCTAAGTACAAGAAAGCTCCCCATCAAAAGCCAAGAACTGTCTATGGTCATGAATGACCAGTTGAATATGGCTCTAATCCAAGGCCCAAGAAAACTAGAATAACAGGCCAGATTGACCCACCAGCGGGGTCATCACAACCCCAATTAGGAGAAGGCCCATCTACCTTTGGCCAATCTCCCCCCACCGCTGAGAAGAAAACATATAAGAGGAAGAAGAGTTCTGAATCTCTACAGTTAGAAACTGTATAAGAAGAGCCTGAGGAAGAGGATGTAGGTGAGCCCCTAGTTTAGAGGTCTAGGTTGCAAAAGAGGAGAGAAAAGGAGACTACCAAGAAACATAAAGAGGATCCCAAAGAAAAGGATAATCCTTTGGATGCCTTAGGATCGGATGAGTTTATGATTTCTAATTTTGAAGGACTTGAAGGCTTTTAAGATCATGGCCAAGATACATACACTGGGGGACCACAGCTCATACAACCCCAGGTAGCCCTCACTCCACCACCGATCCAGTTCACCAATCCTTCGGTGGATGTTCCTACTCTACCGGTAAACTTTGATTCTGCTCCAGGACCTAAAACCCAAGACAGTGGGGTAACTCAAAGTTTAGCAATAGAAAATGTAGATGGAGGGAGTTATGTTCTCACTCCACCACCTCATATACCTACTCCAACGCCTTCCCTACTAACTCCAACATGTACTCCTACACCAACTCCGCCTCCATCTACTACCACTATCCCCTCATCTCCCATTCCAATCATACCAACACTTGTTTCCTCAACATTAATCCCTTCAATAGGTACTGCTCAGGTTTATGAAGAAGCCATGAGTGCTAAAGACACATCGCCTTTCCAGACCATGTTGGAGGCCATAACCAGTCTAAGGTCAAAAGTATCAATTGACACTTCCGAGGAAGAGGCCCCGGACAAAGAAGGGGGAAACGTGGCAACTGAACAAGGAGAGGTAGAAGAGGAGAGGGAAGAGGGGGAAATGGATGTAGATACGGTAGGGGAAAGTATTAAAGGAGGGAACAAACTGGAAAAAGGGCAAGAGAAGGGATCAGAGAATGAAATAATGTTGAAGGTACAATGCTTAACTTTAATCCTCCAGGTTGCACCATATGAACCTGTAACTGCATCCAGAAAACCTACTTGGTTTACCAAGGAGATACAACCCCGAAAGTGAACCTACACCAATGAATTAGATGGGGAGGATACAAGTATGACATCTGTGAGACAAGCTTTCCACCAGGAAGAAATCAATGCACCTGCAAGGATCATGTCATATGTAACTCAGGACACTGGGGGCCACTAGAAAGCCCAGATAGCTATCCTACCCCCGAGCACTTCTCAGACAATAGTCTCGTCAGAAGGAAATACATTCAAGGAGGTGGATTTGGGTGAACCTACTAGAGAAGGGAGCAAGACCCTAGCAGCTTTAGGGCTGAAGCATGCTCTGGGGTTCATGAATAAAGATGAAGAAACCATCAAAGCTTTTACGAACCAAAATGAAGCATTAAAAGGGTTCATCCAAAAGATGGTGGGTCCTATTGACCCAAATTGTTCAGAGGCTTCACTACAAGCCATGCTTGATAAAAGGGTTACACTAGATTTTCTGGTAGGTTTGACTCCCTCTTTCATCCAGGAAAGCGCCGATTGGATAAATGACTTCGAACAATTCAGAGAGAAGGCAATTCCATCAGTATTTAGGTTGTAACAGACCATATTGGTTTAATTTAATTCACTCATTGACCTGGTGGAAGATGATGGGGGTATGGATTTAGAGGTAATTAAGTGGCAAGAAACCCTCCAGGATTTGGAGATAATTTGAAAGCAACGCTTCAAAATTTTGGTAAAAGTCTATGAGGGCAAAGAATTGGACAAATTCAAGACATGGACTGAACAAATGGCCAAAATAATTAAGGCCTACAAGAAACACCAGGCCCTTATAGATGAAAAGCGAGAGGAGGTAAATAAATGGATCAAAGATATAGATACCTTCTTCATAGGGGTCGGCCTCAACGTCTATCAGGATGAAAACAAACAGGCTCTACGTCCTTCCAAAGAGGTGGTCCAACAGTTCAAAGATGTTCCGGCTGGAGTTAATACCAAGGAGGCCTTGCAGCAACTTTTCTACATGAAAGAGGAAATACACAAAATGTCACAGCATGAAGAAGAGATCACGTTCTTCACTTCTGAATTAACTATCTTCATAAAGAAGCAAGAACAAAGGGTCACCAAGATAAAAAGGAAAGAGATCAATTTTGAAGAAGTTTAGGAAATAGTGCAGAGGCTCTAGGCAGCTCACCTAGAGGTCTTTCCTAGATAAAGCTCCAAGGTCCAATTTCTAGGTAGGCGGGGTAGGATTTTCACACTTGGCCAAATTTCTACTAAGGTGGAGTTTTCGGCCTTTCGGCCTTCAATTTTTCAGCCTTTCGGCCCTGAAAGCAGGGAGTATTTTTTGGCCTTCGAAGATTTTGGCCTTTCGGCCTCTTCAAGTTTTTTTAGCCTTTTGGCCCATGACAAGTCCAAAGTTTTGGGACCTCTGACTTTGAATATTTTTGAGAAACACTAGGTAAATTTTGAAGGCATTAAATTTTCAGGGTAGAGGTCAGTGTCCAAAAAATTGGGGGTTTCCAACGAGGTCACTTTTTTAAACACCAGTTAGACTCTAGATCAGATTAATGGACAACTTGAGTTCATTTTGAGAAGAATCAAGGTTTCCTATTAGTTCCCACTGCCAGAGATATTTCTAGATGAAGAATTCAAGAAGGACCACCAGAATCAAGAAGAAGACTCCCAGTTCACAGGAGGAACTCACCTTCTTTCTATGTCTCTTCTTTGGCGGATTTTTCCCTCTTTGCATGAGAAAATGGATTGTAAATGGATTTAAGAATCCATGCAAGTTATATAGTATCAGTTAGCAGTAGTTTCCCTTTAGTAAAGTTCTAGTTTTAACCTTTTTTCTCTAGTTTAAACTCTCTGATGCCCTAACTCTGAAAATCAGAGTTATAGATCAAAACTCTATATATTATGATCAAAAAGCAATGTAAAGGGCCGACTTCTTAATACAATAAAGATCTACATTGGGTGCTTCATTCATGGTGTGTGAATTACTGCTGTTTATGCAAAATTATTGAATGTATGCTTGCATTATTCTTTATTTTCAGAGAGCCCTTTGTGTTGTTGTGTTTCAAATTCGTGCTACTTTTAGTTGGAGTTTTCTATTGTATATCTACCTTGCTGTGACAAATGCGTGGAGGAGATCATCTTTGGGCTTAACGATAAATTTTTCTCATGGGTGTGCACATCTTGGTGGCTTCATGATTTGATAGATTTTTAATATCTTGCATGAGTGAATACATCTTCTCTCCAAACGCTTGCATCTGTGGAGTAGTGAATTGTGACTTGGTCTGATTTATGCTTCGTGGGTTGTTCCAAATCTCTCCAGCATTCAATTTTCAAGGAAGGGTTTACAGTGGTTAATGTCCTTAGGATTTTACTTTTCTTTATAATTCGCTCCATTTCTTGTTACCCTCATCTCTTTAAATTCCGTCTTGAAATTCAGAAAATTGCTATCTAAAAAAAAATATAAAGTTGCATGTTATTTACTATACCCATACTTGTTAAACCGGAAAATACCTAAAGAGAAACTAACAGTATTTTGCAATTTGTTATCTTGAACATACCAGAAAAAGGCCTCCTCGTGAAAAATCGCATTTATCTTCAAGTGAGTAACCAAGCAGGTTGTGACCCAACCTCAGAGAACCTTGGGAATAACTCGGTTATTCTTTCAAGAGAGGAAATTGAATCTCGAGATCCTAGCAAGTTGGCTTGTGTCAAAATAATTCCCAACAAAAGTGGCACTAGGAGAGCCTCAAGACTTAAGAACTGGATAATAGTGGATCTTTCTCCCCAGAGAGGTTTGAGCGTGTGCTTAGATCATATCCGAAAAGAGGCGAGTTTCTCAAACTCACTCACCATCGAAGGGCTTGTAGCGACAAGGGTAAAGAAAAAGATAAATCTTCTCATCACCTTGCCATACCTCAGAATCCTCTTGGATAGAAATCACACATCACTGCCCCAAATATTACCATAGCCATCAATCAAAATCAGAACTTGCCAAATCAACATTTGTAGCAACCTTGCCCAGTGGCCTTTTTCGCTAACGCAACAAGCTCAACTTTGAACTTTGTTGGGAAGCTCCATGAGTTACCTAAAAATCCAGAGAAGTTTTGTATAGGATTCATATATGGAAAATCTAGGAAAACAGAAGAACACATCCACGCCTTCAAGGAAATTTTCAACCGTAAAGAGATTTCCCACCAAGACATTGTTTGTCATCTATTCCCATACACTTTGGGAGAGTTTGCATACAACTGGTACCTGAATTTGCCATAAGGGTCTATCTCAGTATGGAATGACTTCGAAACCAAATTCCTTAATCAGTTCAAATTGTATGTCGATCCTATAGTGACACATCACCAGTTCATAACCATAAGGAAAGATCCTAAAGAGCCCATTGCTATGTTTAATCATCATTTTCACAAAATGCATCAAAAGTTGGAAGCTCCTTACATTATACCGAACGAGGCTGTCATACAAGTTTACTTAAAGGCTTTAGATCCATTTACCTTGATCTTTCTAAGAAGGCTTCCCCCAGCAGATAGAGATACAATTGAAAAGGTGTACAATGAAGCCATCACTTTCACTCAGCAAATGGACCCACAAGAAGGAAGCTATGCGACTGCACCCATCATGAGTAATCTTACTATCCCACACCCATTTGAAGCGAACAATCAAACCTTGGCCAACCACTTACCTATGCTAAATCCTATACCGACATAGCCATGTACAACCATGCCTCCACCCATTACTTATCTAGCCTACGAAGCTCATAAAATGACATTCGTAGAATAGAGGGTTGTACCTAAAAATGAACCTGATGCTCTCATGGCTTCTGAGTTAGATGCCATAAAGAAGACCTTATCACAACTCACTAGTGAAGTTACTAGAATGAAGCTAAACCCACCCCAAAATTAGGGTGGTTACCAACAAATGTCTGTTGGTCCAAATACATACTCTCAGAATCCAAACAGGGGTTTTAATGCATACAACAACAACAACATGCAGGAGAAACCATTTGGGCAACAAAGGCCAAATTGTCCATGGAACACTAGACCAAATAATGGAAGCATCCCAGCAGACAATGCCAATACTTATGAGGCTTCAGAGGCCAATTTTGTCGGGGCTCCAACTAAGCATCAAGACAATAATGGATATATGAACAACTCCCAAGACCACTACACCCAGAATCCAGGGGGGCCCCGGTGCAATTCAATGCTATGGTGTTCGATTCCTATGAGTCTGGAAAGGAAGGAGGCTCAGAAGCTTATATGGGAGAAGATGAATTTATGTTCCCTTTTTAGAGAGAAAATGAGCCTGAATATTCTGAGGTGCGCGCCTTCCAAAATGATTAGTGAAACTCATATAACCTTCAGAGTAGAAAGGAAACCCTCACCGATGGCATACCTCTAGGAAAGCAACTGACTCCACCAGATCCTCAGGCTAGTAACAATCTCATACCTCCAAAGGGCCCAAATGCCCCTACACCTCCTACAACAAGTACATATGTTGGCTACCAAGGAATGGCCTGGTCAAATAACAAGTACAGTGTAGTAGATGAACTTAAGAAAACTAAGGCAAACATCTCTATGTTTGAACTATTACAGGGCTGCCCATCTCAAAGGGAAGCCCTTTCAAGATCCCTAGATCATTCAAACCCTGGCCCATTAACCAACAACACCTAGGTGCCTACATCCAGTGTCAACACATATGAGGCGTTCCCCATAGTATTCATAGATAGGACGGAGGTCCCACCATTCCTACTCAGCCTGCAGATGTTTGGAAAAAACCTACATAATTGCCTAATTGATTTGGGAGCCTCATGCAACGTTATGCCCCTATCAATTTTCTAGAAGTTGGGGATGGTGCCCCAAATAATGAACCAAATGGTCATATAGTTCTGATTAAGTAAAAACAGGTTTTACAAGGACCCGAAACCTTTACAAAAAACCAAAGTGTTCAGCAGGTTTTACAAGGACCTGCAACCTAGAATTTAAAGATACACAGTTTTAAAAGAAAAAACAGCTATGCCAAAGCAACAAAACAGAAAGGAACAGCAAAACAGCGTTTCGAACATAAAAAAGTCCCAAAGTTACAACAGAAGACAGCAGGGACAGCAAAAAAACCCAACCAAGAGCGCAGAAAGAACAGTTACATCTCTTTAACCATCTCCTCAGCTTCGAGGACCATGATTTGCATGTTATTAACCGAAGTTTTCAGCTCCTCTGTTTCTTTGTCCTCCTTAGGGCTCTTTTTCTTCGCATTGGCTCTGGTGTGCGATCCCGGTCCTGTCTTCTCCATAATGCTGCTGTCTTTTTCCTTATTGATCATTTCCAATTTATCCATGAGAATTTGAGCATGACCACAGTAAGCTTTCAGGCTTATGAGAAATTGTTCCCCTATTTTCTTAACAGATGTCTCCAGTCTTTTAAATTTTTTGTGCAAACTCTTAATATCATCATCCCTGTTGTCCTTTTCCATCTTGTCTTTAATTTGATTTATTTTTTTTTCCATGAT
>MU224206.1:1033236-1047319 GCA_018584345.1 Thuja plicata
CGATAATACCTTTATTGTTTTTCTTAGCATGATCTTCTTTTTCCAGATTATCAGGATATTCCATGAACCCAGAATCCCCATCTTTATTCTGGTCCATAAAATCATCCTCCTTCTGAGTGTCAGTTTTTAGCTCCCTCGTTTTGATCACTGTATCTTCTTTTTCGTTATCTCTGTTATCTTTTGCCTTCGTCTTCCTCTTATCAGGGGTTTTGTCTTCCTCATCAGAGGTAAGAACAATTCTTTTCCTACTTGTGTTATTATTTCTGTGGGTCTCTTTCCCCTCAACTCTCTTCCTTTTTTTACCCTCCTTTTTAGTTGTTTCGTTCTTTGTATCAGTTTCAGAATCCTCCATCTGGGAATTCCTCTGTTTCTTCTTTTTATTAACAACCCCCATATCAATCTCAGTCTCCGAGTCAGCAGTCTGTGTTTTCTTCTGGGTTTTCACTTTACCCTTTTGTTTTCTACTATCTATCTCCCATTCCTCATCACTTTCCTCTGTTTCCGACCCTTCATGACTATTTTTCTTTCCAAGTGGTCATATAGTTGGACAAGACCAAGGTCAAAGTAATTGGTGTACTCAAAGATGTGCACATTCAACTAGTCGTGGATCCCAGGATACAAGAGTGCATTGATGTGCACGTAGTAGACATACCTGAGACTTATGGGATGTTGCTAAGTCGAGAATGGACTAAGTGCTTAAGAGGATGGCTCTCTACTAATTTCACCCAGCTCTGGCTACCTTGGAGAGGTCTGAATAACTAGATCAAGATAGATGCAGAGCCAAAACTGAAGAGGATGATCACTAAATATAATGCCCCGAATGAAGTCTTGTTCACTCAAACCGATTTGGGAACTTATTGATTAGATGACATTTTCATGTTTCAAATTCAAGAAGGTGAAGAGTCAGATCATAGTCCCGTCCAAGGCCTCCCAAAACTGAAGAAGGATGATGACATCTTCAAAAGTTTCATCAATAGCACAACAGCTAGCCTATAGCATCTAGGCTAAGATGTAGATCCCAACATCTTGTTTCTACCTGGATACTATTAATTACATCAGGCTAGTCATTCTAAATTTGCATGCCCCAGTTCTCAAGAAGCACTATCGCAAGTATTGGCTCAAATTGCCCGACCAAGTAAGCTACCAAAAGCACTGACGATAAAAGAGGATGTACTTGGGATAAAATATAGGAATAAAATCACACCAGGTATGGATAGCCTAGTCCTTACAAACAGTCCACCTCAAGATCAAGATAGTGGGTCAGACCCTAAAGATAGAAGCCTTGCCCTAAACATGCTTAGTGACTGGAGTACCTCGAATGATGGAGCATGTCCCCCTTACAAGGGAATAATGGAAGATAAAGGCGATGAAGACAATGAACTCCCCAAACCTAGGCATACTCAAAATACAAGAGAATCAACTTCTTCTGACAGCGGTGGAGAAAGAAGCCGAAAACCAAGAACCAAGGGTTTTTCTAAGAAAAGCTCGACCAAACCCAGCCCTACTAAACCACCTCAGATATGGAAACTATGCTTTGACGGTTCCAAGTGCAAACAAGGAGCAGGTGCAGGAATTGAATTGATAAATCCAAGGGGTAGGTCTTTCTATGTTTCTTATAGATTACAGTTTCTTTGCACCAACAATGTTACAGAATATGAAGCGCTGGTTCATAGACTTCCCCTAGCTCATGAGAAGGGAGTTAAAATCTTGACGGTGGAGGGAGAATCATAGTTGGTTGTCAAGAAAATCCATAGTCGGTATACTTGGAATGATAAGAGACTCTCAACATACCGAAATAGGGCATGGGATCTGATCAATGACTTTGACACTTTCAACATCAAAACCATCCCAAGAAGAAAGAATATTATTGCTGACACATTGGCTGTTTCAGCTAGCTCATTACATCCAATGGAGAAATCCAAACTAAAGAAATTCTTGGTTGAACTTGTCGTAGCCCTGGCCATTCTGGATAATGTCACCAACTTTCAAGTCTTCTAAGATGACCAGCATATCTTAGAGTTTATCATGTGTGCCGACATGTTCGAGAAATAGATCATAGACGAGGAGGAGAACAGTGAGGAGACAGTTGAACCTGAAGAGCCTGATGATCATGATGTCATAAAATTGAAGACCAATGCCATACCCAAGGGAATGGTACAACTAGAGAGAATCTTTGATAGCGATAACACTGCCATAAGAAGACACCCCGACATAACACCTGGTGGCAAAGAATGTGACACCTACAACCTGGGAATGAAAGAAGAACCAAGAGAAGTCCACATTAGAAAGGTGGGAACCAAGGAAGAAAAGGAGAAAATGGTCCAGCTTCTCACTGAATATCAAGATGTCATAGCATGGAGTTATGAAGAATTAAAGACATATGACACCTCGGTCATAGTGCACAACATCCCTTTGAAGTCAGATTCTAAGCCTTTCAGACAATGATAGAGACCTGTGAATCCCACTATGGAGCCCTTAATCCAAAAGGAAGTCCAAAAGCTGCTCGACGCTAGGATCATCTTCCCGATTTGACATTCTACATGGGTTGCAAATCTAGTACCTATAAGGAAGAAGACTGGAGAAATCAGGCTATGCGTAGACTTTTGAAACCTCAACAAGTCCTCTCAAAAGGATAATTATCCACTCCCATCTCTAGACAAAGTGTTTCAAAAGGTTAATGGATCCCAAATGATGTCATTCTTGGATGGCCACTCTGGATATAATCAGGTGATGGTATAGGAAGAGGACAGGCTGAAAATAGCCTTTACCACTAAATGGGGAACTTTAGCTTATTGACGGATGCCTTTCAGGCTGATTAATGCTGGAGCCACCTTCCAGAGAGCAATGGACATAGCATTCAAAGGATTAGTTGGAAGGTTCATTATCATCTACATGGATTATCTCATTGTATACTCAAAACTAAGAGTTGACCACATAAGAGACCTCAAAAAATGCCTCTAGAGGTGTAGATAATTTGGGATCTCCCTCAACCCCAAGAAATGTGTGTTCGGGGTAACTGAAGGAACACTCTTGGGGAATATCATCTCCAAAAAGGGAATATCTATTGACCCCAAAAGGGTAGAGGTGATCCTGAAATTGACACCACCTCATAGCCGCAAGGAACTAAAATCTTTCTTCAGAAAGATCAACTTCATCAGGAAATTCATTAGTGGCTTCGTAGAAATAGTGAAACCATTGAACGACATGATCAAGAAAGCAACCAAGATTGAATGAGCTCTCCTAGCCAAGAAGTCTTTTGAAGAGATTAAGAATGTCATTGCCATGGCACTAGTCCTAGCTAGTCATGACTACACCATCCCTTTCAAGGTCTACTCTTTCACGTCAGAACACTCATGCACAGGCATTCTCACGTAGAAGAAGAATAGCAAAGATGAAAGGCCCATCACCTTTATGAGTTGCCCTTTCAAAGATGCTAAGCTCAGATACCCAAACCTAGATAAGCAGTCATTTTCTCTTGTCAAGGCGGTGAAGAAATTTAGGCATTATATTTTAAGGAGTAAACTCATTGGGATAGTTCCCGACATGGTAGTTAAATCCATCCTAATGCAGAATGAGCTGGGAGAATGGAGAGGAAAATGGATGGAAATTATCCAAGAGTTTGACCTAGAAATCCAACCGATGAAATTGGTAAGAGGCCAGGGCCTGACAAAGCTGATCTCTAAGTTTGAAGAAGGTCTGGTCTGCCAAACATACACTGACCAGGGCGTGATCACAAATGTATGGTACCAAGACATAGTGTATTATCTATTGCAGAATCACTGCCCTAAAGAAATGAACAGTTCCCAGAGAAGAGCTTTAAAGATCAAAAGTAGCTCTTACATGCTAAAGAGTGGACAACTCTACAAACACAATTATGAGGGTTTGTACTTAAGGTGTTTGGATAGAATGGAGGCAAAATAGATACTAGTGGACTTTCATGACAAATACAGAATGGGACATGGATCGGTGGAGGCCACTGCTCACCAAATCTTGAGGGCAGGGTATTTTTGGCCTACAATATTTAAAGATACCAGTGAGCACGTAAGATCCTGCCACACTTGCCAAACTAGTGCAACTTGAGAGAGAAATCCAGCAATGCCCTTACACCCAGTCTATGAGGTATGCTCATTTTCCCAATGGGGCTTGGATTTTGTTGGAGTGATTAAACCCCCTTCATCCGCAGGACATAAGTTTATTTTGACAGCTACCGACTATTGCACGCACTGGATGGAGGTGCAAGAATTGAAGAATTGTACCACTGGGGTTGTGACCAAATTTGTGGAGGAGTGCATCATAACTAGGTTTGGGATGCCATTCTAACTGGTATGTGACAATGCCCCCTCTTTCTCTTTAGCATCGCTCACACAATGGGCCTTCAAAAACTAGGTAATCCTCAAATTCTCTTCAAATTACTATCCACAAGGCAATGGCATAGTAGATTCTACAAACAAAAATTTGACGACAGTAATCAAACACCTCCTGGATGACAACCCAGGGACTGGCACACGCAGCTGAAATATGCTTTATGGACTGATTGTTTAAGGATCAAGAACACCCTGGGGACGTCTCCATATCAACTAGTCTATGGCTTGCAACCAGTGTTTCCTATGAACCTAAAGATCCCAATTCTGAGATTCATGGACCAATACATGGGGGAGGAATATCGGGTACAAGTCAGACTCATGAATCTCCTAAAACTAGAGGAGAAACAAACTTTAGCCCTGGAACATGTATCAAAGCATCAGGCTGTAGTCAAAAGGTGGTTCTACAAGAGAGTTACCATCAAAGCCTTCAGGATCTTTGACCTTGTCCTCATGTGGGATAAGGTGAAAGAAAAGCCAGGTAGCCACACCAAGTTCCAAAGACTGTGGACAGGCCCTTACCAAATATCATAGATCCTGGGGGAGAACAATTTTAGGATCAGCACATTGGATGGAGAGTTGACCCCATTGCCAGTCAATGGGAAATTTCTCAAACATTACTTTAGATCCTAAGCGGGACTGTCTTTCGTCCCTTGTACCATAATCACTTTTGTTTTTTTCCCCTTTTTCTTGTTGTCCTCATCGTCAGTCATTTCTTCTGCTCATGTTTGTTCTTTTCTTTTGTTGGGGCTTGTTTTGTTGTTTTGGGTAAGTGTGTTTTGGGTCCAGTCCAAGGCATTCTACAAGAGGAGCAGAGGCATTTATTAGCCAAATTTCTCCAACGATACATGCAGTGTAAGAGAACCTTCCCAAAATAAAAAGTAGTGATGATTATCATTGACAAACAAGAAGGAGTTCAAAGTTTGGTCATCCTGATCACAAGACACATTAAGTTACAACATCCGAGGGCATTGGTTTCTAGGGTGTTTTTCAGTTGTAGCTAGCTTGAGTGCATAGGTTCGGGTACCCATCGATCCCAAAACCCAAGTCTGAACTGAATACAAAGGCAATAACAAAAATGAAGGAAAGAAAAAAGGAAACACTCAAAAGAAAAGTGCCACAAAGAGGTCATGAGTGAAAGGTCCGAGCAACACTGCCTAATCGTTGCTCGGATCAGAAAAAAAAAAAAAAAAGAAAGAGAGAAAAGAGGTTATGGACCTAAATGCATGGAACACACTAGCATCCAAGGCTGGATACATCTCCAAGCAAACAGAAGGAAAAAACTGATTTTTCAAAAGATGGAGGTCTCACAAAGAAAGTTATAGCCTAGCAGGAAGAACAGACTTGGGTGATTATGACAACCTCTACCGGGGCTATGAACACCCGACTGGTAGTAGAGCAAGGTTATACTTGGGACTTGGGGAAAACTTTTTCAGGGATATGAATGCCTGACTAGCAGCAAAGCTCTTTCCAAGAAGCCCTGGTTTATTTGGCAAAGGTTGGGTATAGCTGGCAAGCACTTTGGTTACCACAACCAAAGGTCAAGAAATGAACACACACAGGGAAACTAACAGAAGAGCCTAAAATTGGAGGTCATTGAAGGATCATTGACTCCACCACCTCTTGGTTGTGTTATACTACAAAGCTACTTTCTGGAAGAGTGTTGATGATAAAGAAATGCCTTGATCATTCCTCCTTTTTTCGGGGCTATTTGTTGTGGGTCCATATCACACACCCCATTTTTTGGTCCTCTGACCGTGGGGACCCCCCTCTTTTTTTTTTTTTTTCCTTTTGTCTTTTCCATCCCTCTTAGAAATCTAGTCAGCCACCATATTGATAGAAAGGATCTGAGAGCGGAAGGCAAGATTTGACTAGGGAACTATCTTTAGTTACAATCTGGATGAGCAATTGATAGCCGTAAAACATAATCCCAATTTTTACATGAGCACTTACGTGGTGTATCTACTTGCTGCACGGGTAGATTATCCTGGCCTCACCAAGAGGGGAAGTCTAAATGACCCAAATGCATGGCCCCACCTTGTATACCCACAACTAGTAAAAGGAGAAAATATGCCAGAGGATTCCCCAGATTATAGGATAGTCAACGATGCATTCATATTTGCAGTCATCAGATCTATTGAAGGTGACTTTCCTAAAAGGATGTCAGAAGAAGCTGCTGCTAAGGTAAGGGCCATTGGGGCCTATTTTATCCAGTTCAGGACATTCACATACATCAAGATAGTCGGGTCAACCTTACAACCAAAGAAGCTGCCTAGGTACCCATCTGACTGGATAATCACATTGGAGATGGCCAGGCAACTCGCAGATGCATACAAGCACATAAAGCATGAGAAGAAGCACTGTTGGGACTTTCCCATCTCTTTGGGACCATATACACTACAAGATATGAAGGTTTTCAAATCCCTAGATTTTGAATGGGATGATTGTCCCTTACAGTTTTACAAGATAGTGTGAGCACGCTTTGATCCCATAGGTACTTACAGCCACATTATCGGCAAATTCTACATACATGAGCCACATTTGGAGGATCACTGGATGAACTACATAGAAAATCATGAATTCAGGATCCGAGATTATTGCAGAATGAACCTCACTCTAGAAAAAGAGGTGTTAAAGGTTCCTATTTCCTTGAAAGTTTGGGAATGTGATTCAGATGAGGTCTTGGAGGACATTTACACCAAAGATAAGGTATACGACCATCCAATCATGAACGCAGAGGTGGGAAAGGATGAAAATGGTGACATAGACTTTTGAGAAAGGCATGTGATAAAGGACACCATAGCTTGGATCAAGAAGCCACAAAAAATGAGTCCAATCTCGGTAAAGACATTGATGGAGCCCTCAAGTAAAGTAGAAAAATAGCGAGGAGAGAAATCAACAGCTCCTAAGTACAAGAAAGTTGCCCCTTAGAAGCCAAGAACCGTGTATGGTCATGAACGACCAGTTGAATATGGCTCTAATCCAAGGCCCAAGAAAACTAGAATGACAGGCCAGATTGACCCACCAGTGGGGCCATCACAACCCCAATCAGGAGAAGGCCCATCTACCTCTGGCCAATCTCCCCCCACCGCTGAGAAGAAAACATATAAGAGGAAGAAGACTTTCAAATCTTCACGGTTAGAAAATATACAAGAAGAGCCTGAGGAAGAGGACCTAGGTGAGCCCCTAGTCCAGAAGACCAGGTAGAAAAAGAGGAGAGAAAAGGAGACTACTAATAAACATAAAGAGGATCCCAAAGAATAGGATAATCCTTTGGATGCCTTAGGATCGGATGAGTTTATGCTTTCTAATTTTGAAGGAATTGAAGGCTTTTCAGATCATGGCCAAGATACATACAATGGGGGACCACCGCTCATACAACCCTAGGAAGCCCTCACTCCACCACCGGTCTAGTTCACCAATCCTTTGGTGGATGTTTCTACTCTACCAGTAAACTTTGATTCTGCTCTAGGACCTAAAACCCAAGACAGTGGGGTAACTCAAAGTTTAGCAACAGACAATGTAGCTGGAGGGAGTTATGTTTTCACTCCACCACCTCATATACCTACTCCACCGCCTTCCCTACTAACTCCAACACCTACTCCTACACCAACTCTACCTCCGTCTACTACCACCATCCCCTCATCTCCCATTCCAATCATACCAACACTTGTTCCCTTAACATCAATCCCTTCAACAGGTGTCGCTCATGTTTCCGAAGAAGCCATGAGTACTAAAGACACATCACCTTTCCAGACCACATTGGAGGCCATAACTGGTCTAAGGTCAAAAGTATCAATTGACACTTTCGAGGAAGAGCCCTAGACAAAGAAGGGGGAAACATGGTAACTGAACGAGGAGAGGTAGAAGAGGAGAGGGAAGAGGGGGAAATGGATGTAGATATGGTAGGGGAAAGAATGAAAAGAGGGAACGAACTGGAAAAAGGGAAAGAGAAGGGATCAGAGAAAGAAATAATGCCAGAGGTACAATGCTTAACTTCAATCCTCCAGGTTGCACCATATGAACTTGTAACTGCATCTGAAAAACCTACTTTGTTTACCAAGGAGATACAACCCCAAAAGAGAACCTACACCAATGAATTGGATGGGGAGGATACAAGTATGACATCTATGAGACAAGCTTTCCACCAGGCAGAAATCAATGCACCTGCAAGGATCATGCCATATGTAACTCAGGACACTGGGGGTCACTGGAAAGCCCAGATAGCTATCCCACCCTCGAGCACTTCTCAGAAAATAGTCTCGTCAGAAGGCTATACATTCAGGGAGGTGGATTTGGGTGAACCTACTAGAGAAGGGAGCAAGACCCTAGCAGCTTTAGGGCTGAAGCATGCCTTGGGGTTCATGAATAAAGATGAAGAAACCATCAAAGCTTTAACGGACCAAAATCAAGAATTAAAAGGGTTCATCTAGAAGATGGTGGGTCCTATTGACCCAAATTGTCCAGAGGCTTCACTACAATCCATGCTTGATAAAAGGGTTTCACCAGATTTGCCGGCAAGTTTGACTCCCTCTTTCATCCAGGCAAGCGCCGATTGGATAAATGACTTTGAACAATTCGGAGAGAAGGCAATTCTATCGATATTTAGGTTGTACCAGACCATATTGGTTGAAGTTAATTCACTCATTGACCTGGTGGAAGATGATGGGGGTATGGATTCAAAGGTAATTAAGTGGCAAGTAGCCCTCCAAGATTTGGAGATAATTCAAAAGCAACGCTTCCAAATTTTGGTAAAAGTCTATGAGGGTGAAGAATTGGAAAAACTCAAGACATGGACTGAACAAATGGCCAAAATAATTAAGGCTTACAAGAAACACTAGGCCCTTATAGATGTAAAGAGAGAGGAGGAAATAAAATGGATCGAAGATATAGATACCTTCTTCATAGGGGTCGGCCTCAACGTCTATCGGGATGAAAAAAAATAGGCTCTACGTCCTTCCAAAGAGGTGGTCCAATAGTTCAAAGATGTTCTGGCCAGAGATAATACCAAGGAGGCCTTGCAGCAAATTTTCTACATGAAAGAGGAAATACAAAAAATTTCATAGCACGAAGAAGAGATCACATTATTTGCTTCTGAATCAACTATCTTCAGAAAGAAGCAAGAATGAAGGGTCACCAAGATAAAAAGGAAAGAGATCAATTTTGAATAATTTGAGGAAATAGTGTAGAGGCTTCAGGCGGCTCACCTAGAGGTCTTTCCTGGATAAAGCTCCAAGGTGCAATTTCCAGGTGGGCAGGGCGGGATTTTCACACTTGGCCAAATTTCTACTAAGGTGGAGTTTTTGGCCTTTCGGCCCCAAAAGCAGGGAGTATTTTTCAGTGTTCAAAGATTTCAGCCTTTCGGCCTCTTCAAGTTTTTTTGGCCTTTCGGCCCATGAAAAGTCTGAAGTTTTGGGACCTCTGAGTTTGAAGATTTTTGAGAAACACCTGGGAAATTTTGAAGGCATTAAAGTTTCAAGGTAGAGGTCGGGGTCTGAAAAATTGGGGGTTTCCAGTGAGGTCACTTTTTTAAACACCAGTTAGACTCTAGATCAGATTAATGGACAACTTGAGTTCATTTTGAGAAGACTCAAGGTTTCCTATCAGTTTCCACCACCAGAGATAGTTCCAGATGAAGAATTCAAGAAGGACCACCGAAATCAAGAAGAGGACTCCCAGTTCACAGGAGGAACTCACCTTCTTTCTCTCTCTCTTCTTTGGCAGATTTTTCCCTCTTTGCATGAGCAAATGGATTGTAAATGGATTTAAGAATCCATGCAAGTTATATAGTATAAGTTAGTAGTAGTTTCCCTTCAGTAAAGTTCTAGTTTTAACCTTTGTTCTCTAGTTTAAACTCTCTGATGCCCTAACTCCGAAAATCAGAGTTGTAGATCAAAACTCTATATATTGTAATCAAAAAGAAGTGTAAAGGGCCAAATTCTTAATACAATAAAGATCTACATTGGGTGCTTCATTTTTCGTGTGTGAATTACTGTTATCTATGCGAATTTATTGAATGTATGCTTGCATTATTATTTATTTTCAGAGAGCCCTTTGTGTTGTTGTGTTTTGAATTTGTGCTACTTTAGTTGGAGTTTGTTGTTATATATCTACCTTGTTGTGACAAATGCGTGGAGGAGATCATCTTTGGGCTTAATGATAAATCCATCTCGTGGGTGTGCACATCTTGGTGGCTTCGCAATTTGATAGATTTTGAATATCTTGCACGAGTGAATATGTCTTCTCTCCAAACGCTTGCATCTATGGAGTAGTGAATTGTGACTTGGTCTGATTTATGCTTCATGGGTTGTTCCAAATCTCTCCAACATTCAATTCGCAAGGAAGGGTTTACAGTGGTTAATGTCCTTAGGATTTTACTTTTCTTTATAATTCGCTCCATTTCTTGTTACCCTCATCTCTTTAAATTCCATCTTGAAATTATGAAAATTGCTATCTAAAAAAATATATAAAGTTGTATGTTATTTACTATACCCATACTTGTTAAATAGGAAAATACCTAGAGAGAAACTAATAGTATTTTGCAGTTTATTGTCTTGAACGTACCAGCAAAAGGCATCCTCATGAACAATCACATTTATCTTCAATTGAGTAACCAAGCAGGTTGTGACCCCACCCCGGAGAACCTTGGGAATAACTCAATTATTCTTTCAAGAGAGGAAATCAAATCTTGAGATCCTAGAAACTTGGCTTGTGTCAAAACAATGCCCAATACGTACTAAAGTGATATTCAGGAATAATATGAACGAGAATGGAGAAGTCGTAAGTAACAAAGCAAGACTAGTACACAAGGGGTATGCACAAGAGGAAGGTATAGACTATGGAGAAACCTTTTCACCCATTGCTATGCTAGAAGGAGTAAGAATACTACTTTCTTATGCTGCATATAAAGGATTCAAAGTATATCAAATGGATGTCAAGTCAGCATTCCTAAATGGAATACTTGAAGAAGAAGTATACATTGAACAACCAAAAGGGTTTGTAGATCCAGACAAGAGGAACATGGTATGTAGACTTCACAAAGGCTTGTATGGATTAAAACAAGCTCTGAGAGCCTAGTATGAATTACTCCATTCCTATCTAATAAGTATTGGATTCATAAGGACTAGTGAAAATATTAATCTTTATTTGAAAGAAGATACTTATGCTAACACTTTGATTGCTGAAATATTTGTTGATGACATCATATTTGGAGGCAATGATATGCTATGCAAGTCATTTTCTAATGAGATGAGCAAAGAGTTTGAGATGTTTATGTTTGGAGAGATCAAGTTCTTTCTTGGTCTATAGATCATTCAACAAAATGAAGGTATTTCATTAAATAGTCAAAATACATCAAAGAGGTCCTAAAAATATTCAAGATGGAAGATTCCAAACCTGTTAGAACACGGATGGCTACTGGATGCAAATTAACAAAGGAAGACAACACAATAGAGGTAAATCAGACTTTATATAGATCAATGATAGGAAAACTCATGTATGTTGTACACAATAGACCAGATATTTCACATGCAGTAGGAATTGTTGCTAGATTTTCTACTAACCCCAAGGAATCACATATGACTTATGTGAAAAGAATCTTAAGATATCTGAAGAATACTAAGAAATTTGGCTTATGGTATAGAAGAGAAGGAAAATTTGAACTAAAAGTGTTTACCAACGCTGATTGGGCTGGAAATCTTGATGACCAGAAGAGAACAACTGGAGGAGCATTCATTATGGGTGATAGACTTGTCACATGGATTAGCAAAAAGCAAGGATGCATCTCTCAGTCTATTGCAGAAGCAGAATATGTTGTTGCTACTGCAAACTGCTCAAATATTGCATGGATCAAATAGTTGCTGGAAGGTATGCATATGAAGATCTTAGAACTAGTGATTATATATTGTGATAACACCAGTGCAATAAAAATTTCGAAGAAACCAGTCATGCATGAAAAGACTAAACACATTGCAATCAAGTATCATTATTTAAGAGAACAAGTTCAAGAAAAAGAGGTGATACTTGAATATGTGCAATCAAAAGAACAATTGGATGATATCTTCACCAGGCCACTACCCAAGGATACATTTAAGTACTTGAGAAAGAGACTAGGGGTCAAACCCTTGTCTACCAGTCAGTAAAGGAATGAAGGCTGCATCAGCCTATATATTATCAGAATATCATTCATGTTGATGTAAGCAAAAACATGCACTTCAAAGCTACATCTATATACAGAAAGGTATATATAAAAACCGAGCACCAGATCATATTGTTGTATTGTTGATGGATAAGGGAAATTCAAGGAATATATTATGGATAGAAGAAAATAATTGTTTGACATGTATGTCAGATATTTGTAAAATATTTGTTTGGCATTGTTGTCAAAGGGAGAGAATGTATTCATATTATCACAAGAAATTATTCATTATCAGATTACTCCAAACATGGAGAGATCATATCCATAGGTAGAGTTGCTGACAAAAGATAGAGACATCAAAGAAAAAGAACAGTCAAAAGAGAGAAATTGACATAAGAAGAGAACACAACACATCTGTACAAGAAACACAAAAAGATGCAAGACTCAAATCTAAGCTAATATAGAGCTTACCAGCAATCAGACATTTTTATTGGTTATCAAAACAAAGTGTTTGGTAATTTGATGAATCTCAACAATTGTATTTCATATTGTATTAGAAATAGTATAGTGTGATAATATAGTATGTTGCCATCAATGCCAAAGGGAGAGATTGATGACATGTAACTGATTGAATGTTTGATAATGTTAAGTTGAAGATGATGCAAGACATTAAATCAGTTAATGGTTTGTATTTTCATTGATGTCAACTTGATATCATTTGTACGGTCATGTAAATAATGCCAAAGACTTCAGAGAATCAATGGAATAGAGATTATGCTTTCAACAATGCATAAAAGTCAAGTATTCACTAAGTGACAGACAACACCGACAGAGTGCACACCATCGGTAAAGGAAAAGAAAAAGTCATAGTAATGCCCAACGAGTAGAAGACAATGTTGCCCGATGAAGCAAAATCATAGTGATACCCGACGAGTAAAATCCAAGGATGCCCGATGGATGGAGATCCCGAAGCTAACTAGAGTTACACCGACAAAACTAGCAGTTGTCACTGATGACTAACTGTAGAGTTGACTGATAGAACAAAGAGTTCAGAAAATGATAAATATCTAGCTAGCAGAGCTTAAGGATAGACTTAACTAGTTGTTTTATTTGGTTTATTTGACCAGAGTTACGTAATTGATCTAAAGAAGATTTGTATAGTTGGAAAGAAGATAACTACGAGATAAATCAGGAGTTAAAGCTGTAAATCGGATTGGCTGGATTTTTTTTCATGCCAAGAATCAAGAATTAAGGTACATCATGTCTATATAAGAGACAAGAATAATTCATTTCTGCAATCACATACACGGAAGGGGGTGAATAGAAAGAGGATTTTGAAGAGAAACTGATGAAGGATAACTTCATATAGTCCTGATCAATCAAGATGAAGGAGAGCTAAAGAATTTTACAAACACCGATGAACAGTGAAGCACAGCATCACAGAGCAGAAAGTGTGGAGCACAAAGAATTGAATTGATACATTGATCAGAGAGGTATTGTACTTAAATAGATCTAAAAATCTGCAATTCAAGTTGCATTAGAAACAGGTCATAATGTTTCAATTTAACCATTGAAGCATCAAGTC
>MU224206.1:1047916-1072398 GCA_018584345.1 Thuja plicata
AAATTTTTGTGGCCACTGATTCACCCCCCCCCCTCTCAGTTATTACTAACAAACACAATATCTCTTACTCTGAGTCAAATCAAATCATGAGATCTAAGAAGTGACAATTTCTTATATCAGCTGACATAATACATCAACCCTAGGAAGAACAAAACATGCGAGTATAAAAACCAAAATATTGGTCATGGAAACAATTAGCTATATTTGTTATTAGGAGCAGACACAACAAATTTTTAACTCAATGTAGATCTCAATATGCCAATACAAGATCCATGTCATCCTCTTAAATCTTTCTCCAAACCATGTCTAGACCAAAATAATACAAAGAAGATCACCAAAATCAATTGAGTCAACCATAGACCAAAAGAAACAATAATGTCACACTCAAAACACCATAGCTTTACTTGTGGAACAAACAAACATAAGACATCTGATATAGAACATTGCATTGATGTTACAAATATCTCCATAAAACCACACACCTATAACCATCATAGTGAAGGAATACAAAGTGTTCTCTGAAACAATACTAACTATTCTTGAAAGCCAACCTTACTATCAACAAATAGAAAAACACAATATTTTCAAATTGTACATGATAGCACCAAAATTGCAAGTACCCAACTTCTTATGTGAATCAATTTAGAGAATTCTTCCATAAGGTCTTTAAATACTATTTCCTACATATACCAACGTTTCATACTTGTCACCTTCCTGATATACAACAACTAACTTCTTATCATCAAAACATCTAATTTTCCAACACCCAAAGTTCAAATATTCCTTTGGTCAGGGATAACTTTAAGAAACCCCCTCCTAGGAAAAAGTGTAAAATCCTGGTGAATCCTACATTATTTTAGGGGAAAAATTTTCTTGATGAAGGTGAATTATTTTTCCAAATTAGGAAAATAAAATAAATTCGAAGGTGAATTTTTTCCCTGTCGAATGAAAATTCCATAAAATCCTGGCGAATATTACATTAATCTGGGGGAAAATATATATTGTATGAGGTGAATGATTCTCTTTTGAATTAAAAAATTATAATATATGAGGGAATGATTTTCTTTTGAAGGGAAAAAAATTTAAATGTATTGGCGAATTTTATCTACCGTTTAAAAATTTATTTATTTTATTGGCTGATATTTTGTTAATTGTGGGAAAAATAAATATTTTATTGGTGATTTTCAAATGATGGGACTCGTCATGTGGGCCAATGCCAAATGGAGATTTATTAGAGATGTAACATTGTAATTAATGCAATATCATGTCCAGCGAATATCGCCTTTATTTGTTGTGAATATCACCAATCACACATGGACACATAACCTAACATCCATTATTTTATATTGTTAAACATATTATTTAGGACTATTTGATGGTCCTAGATCAATGGCTGAAATTTAATTTTGACCCAAATTTCTTGAAGGAAACAGTGATCTGCAGGAAGTCATCAGAATGATGACATGTATGAAGCCTTAAAACCTGCACCATAACCATGCTCATTTATTACTACTGGTTATTTGTTTACATGGACGGTGGATAGTGCAACTACAAATTGTAACTCAATAAGAAATAAATGCCTTGTCAGTGACATTCTTTAACTTCCATCCAATCAACACACAGATCAACGACATACTGACGATATTACGCATGCATTTATGGGAAATCTTTACATGTAGATATGAAAGATTAAGGGCAATGGATTTAAATCTCTCACACGCATAATGCATTTATGGGAAAAATTTACATTAAAGATTAAGGAAAATGGATTAAATACGATTAAAGAAAGAATAATTAATTGCTAAGTATATGTGATCACTATCAATCAAGGGGTCAGGGCTATTTATAGATAATCTGGCTTCTTTCTTCTTAATTTTTCTTTTGGTAGATTAAGAGTTAGAGCTGCAGGTGGTTAAAATTATGCCTACGGTTTTAAGGTTTAGGTTTTTAGGACTTTAGGCTATCAAGAATTAAAGATGGACACACTAATTCATTTGAGATGTACATCCCTAGATGACCAGAGGTCCTTTTTGGGCAATGTCTTAGAATAAATCCTCACTTCTGTTTGTAGGGAGGTTGGTGGAGGCACTTTTATAAATTTTGTTGTGTTGATGTTATTGGGTCGAGAGTTCCTTGAGAATATTGACAGATACCATGTCTACAAGGACATTACATCTCAGTTTTTTGTGTCTCTCCTCGACCTCGGAGGAGAGAAGGTGGACATGTTGATGCTGCTGAGGAAGGTTTTTAGAGAGAAATTCCTAGAGGACAATGTCGATGTTTCTATTTTTGTGGAATTAGAGGTGGGGATCCCTTCGCCGAGAGATATACCCAAGCTGTTGGAGCCGAGCAGAAATGTGGCCAAACAACCCTTTCTGTTGAACCTCAATGATGAGAAACTAATGTGACACAAGAAATGAGTGCGGCTTGGGAGGGATATTCTCCAAAAATGGTTTTTCCTTGATGAATTGGACAAGTCAGACTACACATCACTTGAAGAATTCTCAGAGATTATCCTCTCTGGAAAATTTTACTCAGACGAAAGGGAAGATGAAGATCCCTAGTTTACCCATTCCCGTTACCCTGGTCTTTTGACAATGGACATACAAAGTTTCACTTTTTTGTTTTGCTTTTTTATACCGATACTATCATAGCACTGGTCCACTGCCAGTGCCCTTGTAGGCTATTAATAGTATTAGTTCAGGTTTTTTGGGCTAGTAGTAAGAACCTAGCAAGTTGCAAGTTTGCAACCTTGAACCCCATCATTTTCGCTTTAAAATGTGGAGGGACTACGACAATTGTAAATTTTTAGAACATATTAATGGAAATTTTGTGACTTAATTTTGTTTTTCCTTTTAATTTTTATGGATTTAATGATTTTAGTTTCATTACTTTGCACTTGGCATCTTCTTTGTCAAAATATCGATTGGCGTATTCTACTTCGACTGTATCTATCCAAATAAGGATTTCTATAGACTATGGCACTAGTCCACTACCACTGGTCCACTTCCAGTGACCTAGTAGGTTTCTATTTTTACTCTACAATGTAATTTTATGAAAAATAATTTTAAAAAAATTCCAAGTTTGTTTTAATTTTCTTTTTATGGGTACAAAAAATGATTCTTAGACTTCCATGTGATTACAATATTTTAATTATTTGCTTTATCTGTGTATTAGACATTTAAGTATGCTCCAATGGAAATAAGGAAGCGATGGATTAGTACTTCCATTTTTAAATCTGAGATTTTGAATTTGTAAAATGATTAAGTCTCTTTATCAGTCCAGAGACAAGGCAAGTTTCTATTTTTAACATTTAAAAGAGTTCTATTTGTTAGTAATAATTGAGAGGGGGGGTGAATCAGTGGCCTCAAAAATATTCCAATTAATCAACCCAAATACTTAGTATCAAAATATTAAGCCTCTAGTTATCTTCAGTCCTATAAGATGAATGCCTTCAAATACAATTATCAAATACTACTACTCAGAATGCTTTGTTAAACCTTATTATGTATGTTTACCGAATAGCAGTCTGTTAATTTACTGAAAAATAGTAAATTATCTAGAGTATACTGATCAATCCAAATTAGCTATGTGTAATGCAAAACACTAAAGTAATGACTCATAAAAACATTAACACATGGATTTTTAACATGGAAAACCTGTTAAGGGAAAAACCACTTGGGACCGGTAACCCAAAACTTTCACTCTTCTGAAGTGAGCTCGGTAAAGAGCCAACCCTGTTAAAGGTTACAAACACACTGTTAGGTGTGACCTTGTTAGAGGATTTAAAATTTTAGTATATCACTTGATATCAGGCATCTCTATGCTACCTTCCTTGATCAAACACTCTCTTGGCCTGTCAATAGGTATCTGGCATCTCATGCTATCTTCGTGATCAAAATTTTTGATACTCCTTGGGATGTATCTCAATATAGAAAGGATCTTTAAATCCTACTCGGTTAAGAGACTTTCTGAATAAATGGTTAAACTAAAATAGTATGATCTATTCACATATACAACTTATACTTGCAGATTTTTAGATCTATTGTAAGCTCATAAAACTAATCTAATCAATATATCTCTTTTAATACCTTTTCTCCACTTTAGTTATGCTCACTGATGTTGTGCTCTATTGCTCTGTGTCAACATAAAAATTTATCTCTTTCCTCAGCTTGATTGATCAGGACTATATGAAGTTTCTCTTCATCAGTTTCTCTTCAGCATCCTCTTTTTCATTCCATCCCCTTAATTTGTAATGAATTAAGATGTCTCTTTATAGACATAATATCACCTTTGTTAGGTTCTTTATTTTATTTATCTTGGCGTGATCTGAAATCTTAGCGAATCGGATTTAAAGCAAAACTCCAATTTTATCTCGCAGAGATCTTCTTTCCAACTGGAAAAACTAGCTTTAAATCCTTTACTTATCTATGGCTTTATCTTTTCGATGAAAACAATGATAACTACCAGTTAAGTCCATATTTAGCTTTTCCGGCTAGATATTTTTTTGTTTCTGAACTCAAGTTAATTTTGGTGTTTTAACTCTTTGATAGCTTCGGTCAACACTCTAGATCTCCTTGGGCTTCTCTGTCAGTTTACACTATGATCCTGGCTATCGGTTATGCTTATGATTCTGCTCGTCGGTAATGCTCATTGGTGTTATTGCTCAGGCATCATTGTGACTTGAGTTTTGGTGATCTCTATCCATCGGGTTCCACTAGCTGTCAGTGTTTGAAGTCACATTGTGAATGCTTGTCTTTTATGCATTACTGAAAGCATAATCTTTATCTCTCTATTTATCTAAATTCTTTGACACTTTGATTATAACCAATTAGATTATATCAAGTTGACATCAATGAAAATACAATCCATTAATTGATTTAATGTCTTGCATTATCCTGGTGACCAACTTAACATCTTCAAACATTCAATTAGTTACATGTCATCAATCTCTCCCTTTGGCATTGATGGCAATATACTACATTATCATACTATACTATTACTAATATAATATGAAATATAACAGTTTCATCAAGCTTTCCTAATGTAACTATTACAAATGTTTGGCATTCAGTAAGCTTAAATAGCTTAGATTTGTTTCTTGCAGAATGATTGTCTTCAATCTTCAATCCCTTCACTGGATAGATGTAGCATCTAATGTCTTTGTTCTGATATGTGCTCTTCCTTGACTGTTCCTCTTCTTGATAATCTCTTTTTCTTTTGACAGCAATTTTCTCTCTTTGTATGAACTCTCTCCCTTTGTTACTTCTCTCCCTTAGATGGATATTTTATATGTAATCAATTTCTCTCCCTTTGAATATTGATTAACTCTTCCTTCTGATTTTCTGGAACTTCACTTCATGGATAATGATATAATATTTTTTGATCAATGAGAGAATCTCTCCCAAATCTCTCCCTAATGATAATGAGATAATCTCTCCCTTTGACAACAATGCCAAATAAAAATCATCTATATCATTTTCCATCCCTTTATATAATATATTCCTTGAATTTCCCTATCCATCAGCAATACAATGTCTCAGGTATTTGGTGCATACTTATACCTTGTTGTGTATAGATTTATCTTTTGTTGTTCATCTCTGTGTTTTCATCAACGTGAATGATCTTTGTATTGTTGTAGATTGATGCATCCTCCTAGTCATCTTACTGACCAATAGACAAGGGTTGAACCCCTAGTCTCTGTCTCGAGTACTCAAATGTATCTTTCAGTAATGGCTTGGTGAATATATCAGCTAATTGTTCCTTTGATTGAACATATTCCAGTGTCACCTCCTTTTCTTGCACTTGTTCTCTCAAATAATGATACTTGATAGAAATATGCTTAGTCTTAGCATGCATGACTAGATTCTTAGAAATGTTAATTGCACTGGTGTTATCACAATAGATAATTACTGGTTTAATAATATTCATATTCATACCTTCTAGAACCTGTTTGATCCATGCAATATTGGAGCAATTTGCAGAAGAAACCACATACTCTACTTCTACAGTAGACTGAGAGATGCATCCTTGCTTATTGTTGATCCATGTGACAAGTCTGTCACCCATGAAGAATTCTCCTCTAGTTGTGCTCTTTCGGTCATCAATGTTTCCATCCCAATCAACATCTGTATAGACTTGTATCTCAAATTTTCCTTCTCTTTTATACCATAAGCCATAGTCCTCGATGTTCTTTAGGTATCTCACAATTCTCTTGATAGCAGTCATATGTGATTCTTTGGGATTAGCAGAGAATCTTGAAACTATTCCAACTACATGTGTTATATTTGGTCTGGTGTGAACAACATACATTAGTTTTCCAATCATTGATCGATATAAGGTTTGATTTACCTCATTTGATTTGTCTTCTTTTTTTAGTTTACATCCAGTAGCCATAGGTGTTCCAACTGGTTTGGAATCTTCCATCTTGAATATCTTCAACACTTCCTTGATGTATTTGGACTGAGTGATATATATGCTTGCATCTTGTTGAAGAATCTGTAGACCAAGAAAAAAAATTATTTCCCCAAACATAGACATTTCAAATTCCTTGCTCATTTCATTAGCAAAGGATTTGCATAACAATTTATTTCCCCCAAAAATGATATCATCAACAAAAATTTCAACAATCAGAATATTACCATCAGTATCTTCTTTTAAGTAAAGATTGTTATTTTCACTTTTTCTAACAAATTTTATACTAATGAGATAGGAGTGAAGTCTTTCATACCAGGCTCTAGGTTCTTGTTTCAATCCATAAAAGGTTTTATGTAGTCTACATACTATGTTTCTCTTGTCTAGATCAACAAACCCTTCTGGTTGTTCAATTTATACCTCTTCTTCCAGTATTCCATTTAGGAATGCAGATTTTACATCCATCTATTATACCTGGAATCCTTTGAATGCAGCATAAGAAAGTAAGATTCTAACTCCTTCTATTCTAGAAACAGGTGCAAAGGTTTCTCCATAATCAATACCTTCTTCTTGTGCATATCCCTTTTATACTAACCTTGGTTTATTTCTTGTGACTTCTCCATTCTCATTCAGCTTGTTTATGAATATCCATTTGGTACCAATGACATTCTTGTCATTTGGTCTTGGTACTAGTGTCCATGTACTATTATTCTTAATATGTTCTATTTATTCATTCATAGCACTGACCCATTCTTCATTATCAAGTGCAGTATTAACAAATTTAGGCTCAAAATCACAAAGTAAACATCTAGTGTTTAGTGACTTACTTCTTGTTCTCATTCCAGCCTTCTTATCTCCTATGATTTGATTATATGGATGATTTCTTTTGACATACTTGGAAATTTTTAGTTCAGCTTGTTGTTTATCATTCTGATCATCTTCTTGACCTTCGTTCTATTCTCCATTGTTTGGAATATCATCTTGAGTATTTTCCTAATTTTTGATAATTGTAATCTGATGCTCGGGTGCAATGTTCTGTTGCTCGGGAGTGATACATTGTTGCTAGGGTAGAGTGTCAAGTTCTGTATAAAAAAACATGTTGTATTCCTAAGGTTCTTTTCTACTTTCCTTATCATTCTTTTCTGCAAATTCATCTATTTTCACATTTGCATTTTCAATGATTTTTTTAGATGACTTGTTAAGACATTTATAAGCCTTGCTTTTGGTTGAGTGCCCTAGAAAGATACCTTCTTCACTTTTGGAGTCAAGTTTTCTATTTCTATCATCCTTCAAAATATAACATTGACTACCAAAGATTTTGAAGTAACTTACATTGGGTGTATGACCATACCAAATCTTATAGGGTGTCTTCTTTGTGTCCTTCTTCAATTGTACTCTATTTAATGTGTAGACAGTAGTACTGATAGATTCCCTCCATAAAGTTTGAGTGATGCTTTTCTCAATCATCAATGTTCTTGCACAGTCAACAATTGATTTGTTTCTCCTTTCAAAAAATCCATTTTGTTGTGGTGTTCTCGATGCAAAAACCTATCTTTTAATTCCATGCTCATTGCAATAGTTAGTGAATTCATCTGAAGTAAATTCCCCTCCTCTATCTGACCTTAAGCATTTCAATTTCTTTTCACTTTTTTTTTCTACCATATCCTTGTACCATTTAAACATCTTAAATTCTTTTGTTTTATCTTTTAAGAACATGGTTGTCATCACTCTAGAATAATCATCAACAAAGAGAATAAAATACCTATCTCTATAGTAACTCTTTTTCCTCATGGGTCCACATAGATCTATATGGACTAATTCTATAATTGCATTAGATGTATGGGTTTTAGTCTTGAAACTAGACTTTGTCATTTTACCTTTTTGACAATTTTTGCACATAATATGCTCGGGCTTAGTCATGCTCAGTAATCCTCTGACATTCCTTTTGTTGCTTATCTTTATCATGTTGTCAAAATTCACATGACACAATATTTTGTGCCACAACCATATGTCTTCATTTCTAGCCATTAAACAAGTGGTGTTAGTGTCATCCAGATAGAAAAGGTTACCTTTTGTCTACTCACCAGTTCCAATCAACCTTCCTGATTCATTGAAGATCTTTGCCTTCTTATTTTAAAATGCCACTCGGTGACCTGTATTATTTAGCTATGAAACACTTAATAGATTATAATTCATTCCTTTTACCCAGTAAGCATTTTCACATTTGATCAGGTTATTCAACATTATAGTTCATTTACCTTCAACTGGACAAGGTTTATCATTTCCCATTCTTACTGAACCACCATTATAGTATTCAAAAGTCTCAAACTTTTGTTTATCACCAGTCATATGGTGAGTGCAGCCACTATCTATGATCCAGACATCATTCTTACTAACTTTGGATATGAGTACATTTTCTACATACCTTTCTTCTTCTTCGTCTGAATCATCCTTCATGGCTACAAATACCATCTCAATGTCTTCTTCTGATTCGGTGTCAATGTCATCAACTTTGTTCTCAGCTAGGTAACAGGCTTTCTTTCCTTTGTCCTTGTAGTCTCGGTCTTTTGTTAGATTGATGGTTGCTTCGGTAATCTCTATTATCACCTCTATCAAACTTCTTCTCATATGATCTGTCATTTACTCTATCATCTTTTCTTTTGTTTGGACATCTTGCAGCAAAGTGTCCAACCTCTTTACAATTGAAACATACAAGTGGTATTTTACCTTTGTATCTATCTTTTCCTCTCTACAATCATTTGGCCATTAGTGCTTCAATCTCATCATGTCCTTGATCCTCATTATCATTGTCACTATCATTTCTAATAGCATGTCTATGACTTGAGTTACTTATCTTTAAAGAAGATTTGAATGTAGATTCTATAGATGGTAAGACACTATTATCAAAGTTATTCATCTTAAATGAAATCAGTCTACCAATCAGAATATCTAGAGTAATTGTATTGTTTGCAACTGCTCTCATTTCTTGAATAGCAGAAACTCTAATAGCATAAATAGGTAGTAAGGTTCTTAAGATTTTACTTACTACTATTTCCTCTTCAAGTACACCTCCAAGTCCTTGAATAGCATTGACTACCTCTTTGATTCTATAGCTATACTAAGTGATATTTTCTCCTTATTTCATCCTTAGGTCATCAAAACTCCCTCTTAGGCTTTATGTCTTGGCTCTTAGTACATTAGCATCTCCTCCATGTACCAACTTCAACTTATCCCACATTGGCTTTGCAGTGGTGAAAGTTTTTACATCTTCAAACTCATCATTGAAGAGTGATGAGGCAAGTTCTATCATCATGCAATTATGCTCATGCTTTACTCTTAATTTCTCAAGAGTGTGAGGTCTTTTAGGAAACACATATTTAGTATCAAGGTATTGAGTAACATCATTTCCAATACCTAATAGGTGGAGTCTTATTATGCTTTTCCATGATGCAAAGTTGTCTTTATTCAACTTGGGCACATCTCTTCTGTTCATCTTGTGATCTTTTGCTTGAGTTGTTAAACTCCCTTTCTAATCACACAAGCTCTGATACCAATTGTTAGTAATAACTAAGAGGGGGGTGAATCCGTGGCCTCAAAAATATTCTAATTAATCAACCCAAAAACTTAGTACCACAATATTAAGCCTCTAGTTATCCTCAATCCTATAAGATGAATTCCTTCAAATACAATTATCAAATTACTATTGCTCGGAATGATTTGTTAAACCTTATTCTGTATGTTTCCCGAATAGCAGTTTGTTAATTTACCAAAAACTAGTAAATTATCTAGAGTATACCAATCAATCCAAATTAGCTATTTGTAATGCAAATCACTAAAGTAATGACTCATAAACACATTGACACATGGATTTTTAATGTGGAAACCCTGTTAGGGGAAAAACCACTTGGGACCGGTAACCCAAAATTTTCACTCTTCTAAAGTGATATCGGTGAAGAGCCAACCATGTTAAAGGTTATAAACACACTGTTAGATGTGGCCTTGTTAGATGATTTAAAATTTTAGTAGGTAACTTGATATCAGGCATCTCTATGCTACCTTCCTTGATCAAACACTCTCTTGGCCTGTCAATAGGTATCTGGTATCTCATGCTATCTTCATGATAAAACTTTTTGATACTCCTTGGCATGTATCTCAATATAGAAAGGATTTTTAAATCCCGCTCGGTTAAGAGACTTTCTGAATCAATGGTTAAACTGAAACAATATGATCTATTCACATATACAACTTATACTTGCAGATTTTTAGATCTATTGTAAGCTCATAAAATTAATCTAATCAATATATCTCTTTTAATACCTTTGCTCTACTTTAGTTCTGCTCAGTGATGTTGTGCTTTGTTGCTCAGTGTCCACAGAAAACTTTAGCTCTTTCCTTAGCTTGATTGATCAAGACTGTATGAAGTTGCTCTTCATCAGTTTCTCTTTAGCATCCTATTTTTCATTCAATCCCCTTAATTCATAATGAATTAAGTTGTCTCTTTATAGACATAATATCACCATTGTTAGGTTCTTGATTTTCTTGATCTTGGCATGATCCACAATCTTAGCCAATGAAATTTAAAGAAAAACTCATGTTTTATCTCGTAGAGATCTTCTTACCAACTGGAAAAAATAGCTTTAAATCCTTTACTTATCTCTGGCTTTATCTTGTCGATGAAAACAATGATAACTACTAGTTAAGTCCATATTTAGCTCTGCCAGCTAGATATTTTGTCATTTCTGAACTCAAGTTAATTTCAGTGTTTTAACTCTTTGATAGCTTCGGTCAACACTCTAGTTCTCCTCGGGCTTCTCCGTCGGTTTACACTATGATTCTGGCCATTGGTTATGCTTGTAATTCTTCTCATCAGTAATGCTTGTCAGTGTTCTTGCTCAGGCATCACTGTGACTTGACTTTCAGTGATCTCTGTCCGTCGGGTTCCACTAGCCGTCGGTGTTTGAAGTCACAATGTGAATGCTTTTCTTTTATGCATTACTAAAAGCATAATCTTTATCTCTCTATTTATCTAAAGTCTTTGACACTTTGGTTATAACCGATTAGATTATATCAAGTTGACGTCAATGACAATACAACCCATTAACTGATTTAATGTCTTTCATTATCCTGGTGATCAACTTAACATCTTCAAACATTCAATCGGTTACATGTCATCATTATTATTGTTTTTAAAATGGAGGGTTTCCATAGTTCATTGTGTTTTTTCTATTTTAAATATTAAATATTAATAATTAAATATAAAAAGTATGTGGTCTGTATTGATAAATTAAATGCCAAATTTGCCAATGTGTGATAATGTAATTTCGATTATAATACAAATAGAAATAATTGAATTCAATCCAATGTTAAAGTCTGAGTTAAACATTACTCAAAATATAATTAATTGTTAAATATTTAATTTAAATATAAATATAATAAATTTAAAGATTGACTTCCAACCATTGGATGAGCGCAGATCGACAATATACGGTGAATTTCAGGCTGAAAGGAAAAAGAGACCCTATGTTTGCAAACCTACTCTGGAAACAAGGCATGTGTCATGAATTAACCCTCAACTAAGTATAATTAAAATCTTAATTGGACTAAACTGTAAAACTAAACATTTAATAAATGTAATAACTAATAAGCTGAAGTTGTAATTTCAAACAATTAAGTGACACATGTCCCAGTGACATCAGATAACAAGCCAAAAGTTAATGGGACCTGCGACATTGCGATACATGATAGTGATTACCAGCGACCATTGGATGAGCATAGATCAATGATGTGTAGTGTATTTTGAGCTGAAAGGGAAAATAAACCCCATTTTTGCAAACCTATTCCAGAATCATGACACATGTACACTCACACAATCGATGTCATTAGATGATGATGTGTGAGGTGACTATATGACTACGAGTCTACATATGATGTACTATACTACTGACAAGTGACAATCCAAAAGTAAATGGGACCCACAACACGTGATAGTGACTTCCATGACTGTTGGATGAGAAAGGCATCATCGACCCAAGGTATATTTTGGGCCTATTTGGGGAATGGTCACTTATTTTTGTAAATATCCCCCAAAAATAGGGCACGTTTCATGAATTAACACTCAGCTAAGTTTAATTAAAACCAAAATTGGAGTAAAAGAGTAACTTAACATTTAATAAGCAATAAGCTCAATTTTGGGTCCTAGTGACCTCAGATATCTAGTGAAGCAATAAAATTTAACATGAGTGATGAGTCACGACTGAGGACTCAGTACACATGATTGTATAATTTTAACCTAAGTTTTTAAATTTTTAGTTCTTACTAGTATACTGTATTGGAGATTTAGAAAGGGGTTACAACTTCTAGGTTGAGGATTGAGGAATGCAATAGAGTCTCTCATCTCTCTTCCCACTCATAGTCTACACAAATTTAATTTCTAGGTAAAATCCTGAACACCCACATCTCGCCCTTTAATTTTTTCAAATCTAGTGGTTTACTACTTAGATTGTAGTCGTAGAATTAGAGTTTAATTTTTAATTATGCCTGTAAATTGTAGTTGTCACATGTGTAGAATTATTTGAATTTTCCTACAATTAAATAGTAATACCAGTATACCATGGTCCACAATGGGAAAAAAAATACCAAGACTACGACTAAAAGGCAAAGAAAGGAAACAGAGATAATAGGCTTCCACAAACTAGTTAAAACACCAGGTTTCTCTGAAGAATTCCATGATATTTTTGATCCTTTTATCCATGGAAATAAGGGAATCATGGAAATTAGATTTACACTTGAAAATAAGTGGAAATATCCAATGAAGGATTCAAAATTTTATTCATTTAACAACATGGTAAAGGCAAAGACAAATAAAATTGCAGTGTGGGTTGCTGGGTCAGCACGCATTGCATTACCTCAAGTATTCCCTTGCCTTGAAATTGTCATGCTCTGCACCAAAAATTATGATGAAAATAGAAAATAAATTGTCAATAAAAATACTCAGGAGGATATTTTGTCAATAATCAAGACTGAATTTGCTAGTATGTTGGACCTAGGGTTTGAAGCACAAAACTCAAACATGCACATTGACCTGGGAAAGCTAGCAGAGAATTATGAAAAATAGATGCAATACAGAAAGATTTGTATATCAGAGGAATAACAAGATGTTCTAGTCTGGATCCATATCATAAGCCTCCTTATAATTATGATATTTTTATGCAATGGATTCAGGATAGTATTTCCTTGCTAGCATTTTGTTTGGGATTGGATAGTAACAAAGAAGTGGGTGCCAGCATTCTTGAAATGATTTTTCATATTCATTATGATAAAGAACCAGTAAAAAGTTACTACTTAGTATTATACCCTTGCACCTTCATTTATTCTAGCTTCAAATCCAGTTCCACCTTTTCCAAGCACTTAGATTCAATTCAAATCAAGTGCCACTCCCACTGGTGGGGATGGCATGGGTAGTACTAGTGGTCTAAAAAGGTCATTAGAACTAGACATAAAATTAGTGGATCCCAGAGATCAAGGTAGTGTAAAGAAGTAAAACGTTATGACAATAATTCCAATGGTGTTTATGACTGTGAGTCCAATAATTGCCACACCTTCAGGACAAAACCCTTCGAACAATCCAAAAACTCCACTTGTAATGGGTCGGGGTGTTACTATTACTAATCCTCATGGTGAAATTATTAGAACCATGGGTGGAAGCTCATTCATCACTGCAAGTTTTATTTCACCTTTCAAACACTCAATTGTGTTATAAAACCCTGATTTTCATTTCAATGATTTAGTAACTAACTTTGAACAAACAAAAAATAGGAATAGAAAAAATACTAAGACATTGAAGAGGGATGCAGTTGTTGTAGCTCATGGTGCAAAACCTACATTGAATAGTTTATTTCCCATATATGACCCAAAAAAATAAATGATGGATTTCATGGTTGTTATGCCCCCAACTAGAGATAAGAATCCATCAGAGAGTCAGATAGATCCATCTGAATTTCAAGTTAGCACCCTCCAAATGGATTTATCCAAAATTAAAAATGTGGACAAGATAAATGTGTCAAAAATGACCAACCAAGTGATCTACAGTTCAGTGATGAAGTTGGAGAGAGAGAAAGGAAAGCTTCAGCGTAGAATAGAAAAGTTACATGCAGACCTAGAAAATGAAAAGGAAAAGGAGAAAGCAGCAAATAACAGGTGCAAAGAATTATAGAAAAGGATAAAAAATACATCCTCTAAATAAGAAATTGGACAACAAGAACATATGGAGGCTGAACTGAAAATTGTGAGAGAAATTTTGGAAGAGAGCAATAAAAATCTTGAGGATGAAAAAGCCTCTTCATTAAATTTATACAAAAGCGTAGAGAGTGCGGCACATGTAAACAATAACTTAAAGAAATAATTGGAGGATGAGAGGGTAAAAGAAAAATAGTGGGAAGAGAAAGAAAACCAGTGGGAAGAGGAAGTAGAGAAAATTTAAAAAAAAATAGAGTGAACACCAGTTGTCAGAATTAAGATAAGAGCTAAAGAAGGAAAACAATACAATTAAACTTACGAAAACAACTTGAATGACCAAGTGAAAAATAAAGTCAAGAAAATAAAAAGAGACCTTTGGGGGAAAATAAAGGTGACTGGTGATAGGTTGTGTGATTGGTTTAAATTGAATGAAATTATTAGAGATGTTTTTGGGAAGCTCAAAGAGCACATTGAGAAGGAAAAAAAAATTGTCAAAGAGAGAAACTGCAAAGTAGATTTTGCATCAAATCAACACAACCAGTGACAGGCATTTGGAAAGAAAGGGAATTCATGACCGCATTCATGCATCAATAAAAACAAACTCTATATTTCAAAAATGTCATAAACTAAAGGAAGTAGAGGAAACTCTTGCCTTATTTGAGAGAAATCTCACCAAGATGAATCAAACAACAACCAAAATGATAGGTCTTGGTTTGCCGAGTCCTGGTCCTAGTAACTCATTAATGAATTTTGTTGGAAGAGAAGCTTACAAAAAAATGTTGGAGGACACAATGAGGACTTATTTAGGAAAGCTTCCTAGGGACACAACTCATGAAGGCATTGCAAAGTGCACCAAACTATTGACAAATTTTAATGCAGTATTGGAAGGGTCATTGCTTTCAAGTCACTCTAACAAGTATGGATGGTTGACGAGGTTGCAGTTCATTTACTATAACTTGAAAAATATTGACCTTCCAAATGACGCAGAATGGAGCATACTAAACAAACTGGAAAAATCATCTCATCAATCATAGTATGTGAAATTACTTTCAGTTTCAATCATCTCTATATTATTTTTCTATTGGCTTGAATTGAGTTAAAAGTAACAAGTTTGAACCTTTTTTTTAATAGGATCAATGTAGCAGATGATATAATGCTATTGCTAATTTACTAAACCGGCCTATCAAATGCAGAAGTGTACAGTTGTAGAGATGTTGTACTGGTCTTGACTCTTACTGATTTTGATTTTGAGACTTCACATTAGGCAAATCGACTTGAAGCTATTATTGCTCCCTTGTTTCTAAAAAGGGAATTCGGGGTCATTTGCTAAGGGTAATGAAATTGAATTTGGGTATTGACTCTTGAGTCATAATCCATTGTCAATTCACTTTTGCAAACAGAATCACATAGAGTTGTGTTCTTACTACTATTAATGAATGAATTGTTGCATTGTATCATATTTGTAAATAAATTAATGAGAATCTCTATTTCTAAGAATTGTATCATATGAATTGTTATGTTTTCAAAATAAAAATAAAAAAAATCTTTAAGAATTGTACCATATGAGCTTAATAATGCAAATGAAAACCATTATTAATTATAGAATTCATGACATTATCAACCACATTCATGTTTTTGACATTGGAAAATGATATTATGCATGATTGATGATGAGATACAGAAATTGACAGTAGACTACAACAAAAAATTTAATAAATACCTAGGACCTACTTCTACAAAGGTTCAAGTTGCCGCATCATATCATTATTGGGAACCTCAGATTCATCACCATCAACTTCATAGCTTCCTTGGTTCTTCGATATGTTTTCTTCACTCTGCATACCTCTTCTTAACTCAAGTTCAACGCTAGCATTACCAGTACCATTACATGAGTCAATGAAAGTCACATTATTGTCTCTAGCACTCCCACTTTGGTTTAAAATGTTGCCCAACCCTCTTCTCTAACATTTCTTCCTCCACAATTTTAGTGCCCTATCATAAGGAAAAGTATGGACTTTATACCTGGATGTATAGAGCCTCAAGCAATTTTCCAAATTCTTGTCTAGCTTTTTTCTTAGCTTTGACTTTAGGAACCCCAAAGCACTGAAAACTCTCTCATCCTCCACTGGCCCCAATATCTTGGTTAGACATAAATCAACAAGCTTGAAAAATTATTATATTGAATCAATTAACATTTCGCTCTCATCTAGATTTTTCCAAAGCCTTGTTTTTTATCCATCTTTGTGGGGGTTATGCGTAATATTATATTGTTCCCTTATTTTCTATGAAAAATGGCCCAATTTCTCTCTCACACGAGATTCATCTAAAATTCCATTTAGAGTTACTCCATTTAACTCTTTGGTTTTGCAAAAATGTGAAGGCATTATATTTTTACATTAGTATGCTTAGAGAAAAACATGATCTACACCACCGGTTTACTCTACACCAACAGACAGGGCACAGCACTATCCAATGCCAAGGTTACCCAAAAAACACTGTTAAGTGTTACCCGATGACAAAAAGGTAAAATATTCCCGACAAGTAATAATAGTGCTACCCAACAGTACAACAAAGAGAGGCTACCGACAGATACAGGGAACCCGACGAACAGTTCAATCAAGGAACACCGACAGACTGCAAGTTCAAACCGACAACCAAGAACCGACAGTCAGTTATATTCCACAAAAAGTGGATCTGACTTTCCACGTCAGATAAATCACTGAAGTTGTATTTATAACTTATTGATTTTCTTTTAAATCCATTATGTGTGGAGGAAGCAATGTAATTGTTATTGTTTTAATTAGTTTTACTATTTTAAAACATGCAAACTAAAGATCAAGGTCAAATTGTAAACCTTGGATCTGAGAATTAACATTGTAAAACGTGAATTCCAAGATAGGTCAAATACTTGTATAAATAGGTGCTCAATCCATTGAGAATAGTTATTGATCAATGAAGATAGTAGCCATGAAGAGAAACTAAAGACCAGATAGAGAATTCATGTAGAAGAACAAAAACATAATCTAATCAGTTTTCAAGAACAGAACAAAGGCTACCAACAAGCAGAGAAAAGGTATTCATTAATCACTTAAGGTGATATTATTATGGTAAAATCTTTAATAGATCTTTAAATCAACAATAGTAGATTGCATACAGTCAGGTCAACATTTGTACTCATTCTAACAAGTGTAGTACACTAATGAAATCCTTTCAAGAAAGGTGGGCTTAACCGTCCTATTGTAAATCTCATAACTGAGTGCACACTTAAATCAGTGTTGTTAAAGCTCTTAACAAAGTAGATCTTAATAGGTCTCCACCTTAATACTTTTAACAGGGTAGATCATTAGAAGTGATCAAACTGTAAGCCTTAACCGACTCCCTTCCATTCTGCAGATAGTGAAGTTTTGTGGGTGCCATCCCCACCGCAGTTTTTACTTCCTAATAGGAGTTTTCTACAATACCATATCTTGTGTTATGTGTTTGTCAATTTAATGAATGTTTCTGTAAATGATTGAAAACTATTAAATATTGTGAACAAATAATAGATACATAAGAAAAAATAACGGTAATGGTTGGTAAATCAGAAATGAATGATTACTAATGATGAATTGTGTAAGGTGCTAAAAGTTATAGAGGTATTGATTCACCCCTCCCCTCTCAGTACTACTTCCCATTAATTCCAACAATTGGTATCAGAGTTGAGTATCTTCTTGAAAATCTTAAAGGCTTAAGACAAAAAATCATACAATGGAGAAGTACAAACTTGATAAGAATATTGAGAACAAAAATCTTGAGATACAGATGTTCTATGAATAGTATAAAGAAGCAAGAATCAAGATGAGAGAGTTGTTGGATGAAAGAAAAGGTATGGCTACCCGAAACAATGAAATAGACTATCAAGAAGAAGAGATTCAATATTTCTTTAAATCTTCAGGATCAAATGCATGTAATACATCTCAGAAGAGAACATCACAAATCTAAAGGAGATCAATCTACATCTGAAAAAGAAAATAAAGATGTTGCAAATCGGTCAAGAGACCCAGATGGTAAGAATGATTGATGTGATAAGTTCTGCCAGACAAGCTGAAACAAAAAGAACACTTGATATTGATGATAGAAGGAAGATTTTAGAGAAACTACAAGAAAAGGAAATGGAAATTCAAAGACATGTTGAGCATCACTGTGATCTCACAAATCAGATTATCCTTATGAGTCAAGAAGAAAACAGAATAAATGTGGAACTCATTGAGAGAATACAAATTATTGGTGAACTAAGAGAAGAAAATGAAAAGCTAAAGCATGAGGTTAGAATTCAACAACAACATAATGAGATTATCAGAAAGGCTGAAGAAAACAATAAAAGAATGGATGAATTTCTTGAGGGACAATGAAGAGTCAACAGCAACAGCGGTATAGGCTGTTAGAAACTCTGAGAGGGGGGGGGTGAATTAGTGTTTGTCTATTTATTATATTTTAGCAACTTAAACATAAATCAAACATACATCCAATGAAGCTCAATACAAGAACACTTAACACATGATATGATTATGGGGAAACCTTGATCAGAGGAAAACCCTGGTGGGAATTAGTATCCACAAATATTGTACTAGTATAATGAACCTGTTAAAGTTCCTTTGCCTTGTTAGAAGCAGTCTTTACAATCCAAGTACAATGACCCTGTTATGAGTCTATACCCTGTTAGGAGTCTATTACAAAACCCTGTTAAAGGTGTTTGTCTCACTGCCTAAGCTCACTGCCCAATAAGGTGAAGGCTACAACCTTCTGATAGTTGATATACACTATATCAAAAATTGAACTGTTGTGATGACACTGTTGTCTGATCAGTTCCATTTATGCGTGGATTCTCTTACTCTCTTAAAGAGATTTATCTCATATTTAATTCATTATACTTCTCTTCTATGTCTTTCTCATGCATATGCTTTGACACTTGTAACATAACTTTACATTACATACTTATATGTTCATACCCGAATAGATGCGACCCAAAACAAGACTTATGGTCGGCCCTAAAAAATAATGCACACTTATTCCAAACTAATTGGCTTAATCATGTTTACAAAATTACTAATTACATTATTACAAACATACTATCATAGGTTTTTGGCCTTTACATAACAAAATAATATACGTTGATCAAAACACTAGTCGGCTTTTCATGCTCTATCTTCTGGACTGCTGGTGCACTGATATGTCTGTAACTTCTCTATACTATCATTTTGTACCATGTGTGTCTGGACTTAGTATTTACATGAAATATAGAACATATATCTGAATACACATACTCTGATTCAATCGCTTGCATGTGCACTGATGTGATGATCATTGTATAACTCTGTCTGTCTTGTTTTCCATACTTAGTCATTTTTTCTTCTAATTTTACTTAGATAGATACTTAGTATGACTTTGTTGCCATGATAACAACAAAAAATAATTCATTCATCCTCAGGAATTCAACTTGCCAACAATCTCCCCCTTTGTCATTTATGGCAACAAAGGAATGTGGCCAAGTTTCTCAAAATGACTTAATCACATAAAACTATCTATCATAGCATCTTTTAATATATACATATACTGCTCCCCATATATACACATTATCTATTACTCCCCCTTTGACATTAATGACAAAGGTGTCCAAAACTTGTAAGTCTTCTAGATACTTACTCCATGTAAACATCTGGGTACACAATCTGAAGAGATTGGATCTCTTTCTGCCAGAATACCTTCATTGCATCAACTGTCTGAAGGTGCGTGCATAAGGTGTATGTCAACTTCTCCATCTTTATCAGATCCATGCAGGGACCTTGATCATATGTCACAATGGTGGAATCAATCTGTTTGATGTTCTCATTCAGAACTGCTAGAGAGGGCGCAAGTACATTTCTCAATTGAGTTTGTCTGACTCTTATCTTACTGATCTCCAACTTAGCATTTTCAATTTTGTCCAAATGACCTTGATAGACATTGTTACAAATGTTCATGTCTTGCGTGGATGTCTCAACTATTTTTCTAATACTATCCACCATGATCTCTGCCTCTTCTATCTTTTTGATATGTTCAGAGGTGAACTTTACTTTGTCCATGCAGTTTTCTATAACCTTCTTACCTTTAGCTGCCAATTCTTTCAATATAGATTTCCCAATCTTTAAAGATTTTAAGTCTAAGGTAAAATTCTTTACTAGTTCATTCAACCTTTCCTTTTTATACTCATCTTCTGCAATTCTAGTAACAGAGTCTACTAGATCTGTAAAGTGTGCTTTGAAGCTTGTTAGAATGTTGTCAACATCTTCAACTGATTGAATTTTGGCTACTTTCTTGTTTGCAAGCACTAGATCATTCAAGATGTTTAATGATTCCAAGAAAAGAGGGTTCCTCATAACCTATTTTTCTTTGGCCTTCTCCATGTCTAGAATGTTGATCTTCATTAAGTCCTCTTCTCCCCATGTATCTAGACTTATTGAGTCAGGAGTTAACCTTGACAACAATGAAGTAGATGGTAAAGTGGATGGATTGAATATAGTATTTTGACTGGTATCCATGCGTTCACTCTTTACTGGTATCTCCTCGACTGGTGTCTCATTATCTTGAGTATCTTTCTCTTTATTCAAGTCTATTGGATCATTGGAGGGAACTTCATCTTGTTGTACAGATGTATCATCAGTGCACATCTCTTCAATGCTTACAAATGCTTTATCAACTTTGTCCATGTCATTATCGGATGCTGTCATGGATATCTTTATATTATCAACCACTATAGTATCTTCTGAGTCTTTTACTATATTAGAAGTTATTGACACTAAGGGCGCTGAAACCTGTGGACCTATCATAGGTGTATTTTGAATCACTGGTTCTGTAACTTGTTTGGGAGGAGCTAGAGTTACCTTTGTTGTAGGCATCATTGATGGATACATGTGTCTATCCATAAACACTTGTGCAAAATATTTTTCTATCTCTTTCCCAAATAACTCATATTCCTTGTTCATAATATGAAGTTTCCTTGTCTTAGTTCTGAGATGAGGCTTCACTAGATCTAACAGAATTGCCTTCTCATCATGTGAGCATACAGGGAGAAGATTATCCAATGTTTCTTCTCTTATCCTCATGTCTTCCTCAATTGCATGTCTCTTCATTATTTCCAGTATGTTCCATAACTTATCAGGTATCACTGTCTTAAGTTCAAGAACTGACTTCTTAAACTTAATCATGTGAGAGATGATCATAGAATGTATCTCAGTTTTATCAATCTCTTGATACTTTTCATAGACCTTAGAAATTGTGTCTAGTCTAACTTCATTAACAATCTTATTCTTTAAGACATTTAGACTAGGTCTAAATCCTACCTCAGGAGGAGCTTGAGTGTTCCTTGTTGTGCTCCGTGTGTTCCTTGAGGATGGTTGATTTTTGGGCGCTTGCTTCCTTCCTCTAGACTTCTTACTTGGTATAGAAGGAGAAGATGAGTCTAGGTCAATGGTGGTAGAGGGCGCAGAGGTGCTCTCTACTTTCTTCTTCTTCTAGATGTCATCAGTCTTCTCAATTTCTTTGGCTATCTTGGCTTCTCTAGCTTTGTCAAGATCTTCTTGAGTGACACCATGAGCTCTTAGAATGCTAGATGTAATCTTAGATGCCTTTCTTTTGTTATTATCACTATATAGAGTAGAGTCAACATCATTAGTATTTTCTCTATAAGTGCCCCATCTGGGCTCATTGGGATCTTTTGGCGCAGACAAAAGGACCTATGCATATCCTTCCAATACATGTTCCTCCACTTCATAACCAATTTAATGAATCCATTTAGTTCTAGGCTCAACTACCTCCATGCAAGTGCAGTCAGTCTCTACCATGAAGCATATGGTTTCCTTATACTTTTCAACAATCTTCTCAGGTATCGTGAACCTCTTCTGCATCTTGATCCTGAAATTTTTGATGTCAATGTTCATAGCATCCTTTGCACTACTCTCTAATGTGTCTTTTAGTGAAATTTGAGACATAGTGGGTTTTCTTTTGTCTAGGTAAAGATTTTCAACCTTACCAACAATATGGAAGTATAGATAGATGATCAAAAACCCAAACCTGAATGTCTTACTCTTATCATGCTTGATGGCTCAGATGTTGTCAATCAATTGAGCACACAATATCTCACATAGATTGTACTGAGTGTTATCCTTTACCATTCTGATAGCTTCTAGAACAGTTGCTGCAGAGACACTATTCAATCTACTTGCTTGCTGGAGCTTGTAACCAAGGATCATAGTTAGAAGCTTTATGTCTTCTTCCTTGATAGGATCAATTGTCATACCATGCCTATCACTTCTAGATAGGCATGCTTGCTCAACCTATTTTCTCACATCCTTTCCAATTGGAAGAAATGGTCCAGTATTAGGAAGTCCAGTCATGTTATGGATTAGGTCTGCAGTAATACAGACGGGAACTACACCAATCCAGTAGAGGTCATCATGAATCTTGCTCAACAAGATTTTAACCCATTCTGGTTCGTATAATTCATGTGCATTTGAATACTCAAAGATAGGGTTGTCTGTGAGGTGCACATATTCATCCTTGAATGAATAGTCAGGTTTCATCATCAAAGCCATGAGAGTGGCTATACTATTATCTCCAACTGTTTCCTTTTTACAATAAATGTATGTGCAGATGTCTTCTATGTGAACGACTCCTAACGGAGTTTTGGAGAAAGCTCCTTCCACATCATCTAGTATCAATTTAAATGGATGCCTCTTAAATACAAATCTCTTCCTCTCAGCAATGTCAAATACAACTGGAGTCTCCATACTTACTTGATGATTGATTAAATAGGGTTTCACAAAAATTCAAAATGGCGCGACTGCTAGGGTTCTGTTCCAACTTATTAATCACCAAATCTATTATGCTTTTGTGCTTTGATGCTCAGTGCTACTATGCTCTCTAAATTTTGTGATCTTGAATGCAAATGTGAAGAAGATCAAACACTTACATCTTTTTATAAAAGTTACTGCATTTAATGTTTGCAACCGTACGTAGTCTTCATAGAGAATCTCAAACTTTGTTCAGAGTGTATTATAGATAATGCATGCATGCATACTGCATCCCACTATGATCATAAACATAATTTCATAGGTGCATACTTAGAGGTCAGTATACCAGCCGTGCAGGGGTTTCGAGCTAGAATATCTCCCCCTAAGACCAAGAAGGTCTATTCAACCAGAAGTAGAGGATGTGTCCATTGTGGATGCATCAATTACTTTGTTCTCTGCATTGTCCTTCTTTACTTCAACCCAAATTTTTCTTGAATCTTCTTTTTCTTGAACAAACTTGACTTCTCCTTCTTCTTCAAATAGTGATTTCTTCGAATCCTCTTATTTTTGAGTTCTGGATCTACAGAATCTTGAGATGTGTCTAGCCTTTCCACATGTGTGACAAATGATAGGAGGTCTAATGTTCTTGTTCATCATATTGCACTGTTTTGTTGTGTGTCCATTGTAGTTACATATCTGACATGTAATGTTCTGCAAATTTCTTTGAGGCTGATTTCTCTGATTATTTTGATTTATCTTTCTCTGATTCTGCTGTGACTGATTTCTTTGATTTGTTCTGCAATGTATAGCCCTGTGACCAAACTTATTATAGGATTAACAATAACCATTGAAACGTCTTACCTCTTTGCAATCTCTTGCCAAATGACCATGTTTATTACATGCATAACAAGTTCTGTTAACTTGCTTGATTTCTCCTTTAGGTGGATCTATTTTAATCTCTACAACATTTTCAACTTTCTTTGCTTCTGAAGATGCTTCATGTGCTTTCTTTCTTTCTTCTAATGA
>MU224206.1:1072448-1083467 GCA_018584345.1 Thuja plicata
GCTTGATTTCTCCTTTAGGTGGATCTATTTTAATCTCTACAACATTTTCAACTTTCTTTGCTTCTGAAGATGCTTCATGTGCTTTCTTTCTTTCTTCTAATGAATTGATTTCAACTTGTGCTACACTATATCCAAGACCAGTAGTACTTTTGTGCATTGAGATGAGATTGAAGTGAATCAGAACTTGTGTGGAGTTTATCAACCTTATCCTTTGCTTCTGTTAATTCAGATTCCATCTTTTTCTTTATGTTCTCTAATTCCAAGGCTTTCATGTTTGCTTGAAAAATTTCATCTTCTAATTGTTTGCTTTCTTTGATCTTTTCTTCGATAGCAATTTGACTGTCAGTTAGCTGTTCATCCAAATTTTCAATTTTATCTTTCAGAGACATGTTCTCTTTATTCATATTTTTGACCATTTTCCCTAAATCACTTGTAGAACAATCTTTCAATTCTTTTCTCAATTCCTTGATAAGCATTTGTGAGCCATCAACTTTCAGTCTAAGTTCTTCATTTTCTTTTTCAGATCTGTCAAGATCTTCAAGAGCTGCTTCAAGATTCTTTTTCAAATGTTTTTCTTCTGCTGAGTCCATGATCTGCTCAAGTGGTTAAGCTTTCTTTTAGAGGACCAGAGCTCTGATACCAATTGTTAGAAACACTGAGAGGGGGGGTGAATTAGTGTTTGTCTATTTATTATATTTCAGCAACTTAAACATAAATCAAACATACATCCAATGAAGATCAATAAAAGAACACATAACACATGATATGATTATGGGGAAACCTTGATCAGAGGAAAACCCCGATGGGAATTAGTACCCACAAATATTGTACTAGTATAATGAACCTGTTAAAGTTCCTTTTCCCTGTTAGAAGCAGTCTTTACAATCCAAGTACAATGACCCTGTTAGGATTCTAGACCCTGTTAGGAGTCTATTACAAAACCTTGTTAAAGGTGTTTGGCTCACTACCTGATCTCACTGCCCAATAAGGTGAAGGCTACAACCTTCTGATAGTTGATATACACTATATAAAAAATTGAACTATTGTGATGACACTGTTGTCTGATCAATTATGTTTATGCGCAGATGCTCTTACTCTCTTAAAGAGATTTATCTCATACTGACTTCATTATACTTCTCTTCTATGTCTTTCTCATGCATATGCTTTGACACTTGTAACATAACTTTACATTACATACTTATATGTCCATACCCGAATAGACGCGACCCAAAACAAGACTTATGGTTGGCCCTAAAACATAATACACAGCGCTTCCAAACTAATTGGCTTAAGTGTGTTTACAATGTTACTAATTACATCATTAAAAACATACTATCACAGGCGCTTGGCCTTTACATAAAAAAATAATATACGCTGATCAAAACACTAGTCAGCTTTTCATGCACTATCTTCTGGACTGCTGGTGCACTGATCTATCTGTAACTTCTCCATACTATCATTCTGTACCATGCATGTCTGGACTTAGTATGTACATAAAGTATAGAACATATATCTGAACATGCATACTTTGATTAAGTTGCTCACACGTGCGTTGATGTGTTGATCATTGTATAACTCTATCTGTCCTCTTTTCCATACTTAGTCATTTTCTCTTCTAAGTTTACATAGACAGATAATTAGTATGACTTTGTTGCCATGGTGAAAACACAACATAATTCATGCATCCTCTGGAAGTCAACTTGCAAACATAGGCTTTACCAAAAATGGAGAATCATCAAATCCAAAGAATGTCTACGAAAATCCAAGACCAAGAAATCTAACATGCAAGCATTGTGGAAAGAAAGGGCACACATCAAATGCATGTAGAGGTAAATGAAAGGTACTCCTAAATCTACACCTACACCTTCATTCATAGGATTCTATTATAAATATAACAAGAAAGGACATAAGGCTTATGAATGCAAGAGCAAGATAGAAAAGCCAAAGAAGGAAACCTACATGGACAAATACTTTCCTACATGCAAGATGAATGGGCACACATCTAAAGAATGCTAGAAAAAGAAAAGGCAAGCATGGAAGCCAAAAGGTAAAGAAGTTCCTTATCAGCCAAAGAGAATCAGTAATCAATATGTATGGGATTACAACACTTGGACAAACTGTACAGCATGTGGTAGATATGGTCACATTGCTACTAATTGCATGAGAGCATGGACCAAAAGGTCTAGAGGTGGGTCAAACCATGAAATGGCATGCTTACACTGTCATAAAGTTGATCACCTCAAGAAATATTACAAAGATAGATTGACAGAAACAAGCACATATCCCAATGGTAACACCATTGAAGATATCCAGAGGGCGAGAGACAAAATGTCGATAAAAGCTTCAAGCAATGATGAAGCTGGACCAAGCAATGCAAACGGTGACACCCCATCTAATGGATCTGGTGACACCACCAACCCCACTTGAGCTAAACAAGTAAGTATGGAACTACACTATACCAAGTTATATTTTGCATCAGTTCCATTATATAAATTGATAGATAGTCAAAATCTACATGAACCAAAGATGCATACTACTTTACTTGTTACTAATCTAAGAATGCAACCCCGTCGGTAAACACTTACCAAAAATCATCGGTGAACATAATAATGAGTTGTTTACGCTTACCATAAATTGTCGATCCACTAGTAAATATGGTAAACTACCAACGTGACCCGAAGACCGTTGGTAAGAAAGCAAAGTTTAGAATTGGTCATGACAGAATACCGATATCCATTGGTAAAATCAAAGTGGTTAACAAACTGCCCTAAGCATCATATCTTCACCGGCAATGATTGAAAACATCCTCCTGGTGAAACCTATCTTCACGTCCTGATGATTTGTTAAGAATTTATTGCAAAGACGTAGGTTGAAAAGTCTATAAATAGTCGACGAGACAACTTCATTTTTTCACCCGCAATTTTAAGAGAAAGTAGAGCAACATCAAAGTGATTAAAGAGAAGAAAGAAGAATCATCTACAGATCGATTCAGCACACAGATAACAGAGTCCTCATCACCATTGCGAATCGAAGTAAGTACCAAGGCACCAAAAGATCTATGTCATTATTTTGTCAAGAAAGCCCTAATTTCAAGAAAACTCTAAGTACTTGAAAAACAATGGCAACCACATCAAGAACTGCTAAGTTGAAGAATGAAAAGATTAATGTGTTGAAACTAATCAAGAATATCATGTGTATAACCTAAGTATAAAATCTATCCAAAAATTGTATCGAAACTCGATGAAGCCGGTGCATTTTCAAAAATTTTGCCTAGGGTTTTACTCATAGAAGACATTAGATCTTCTATTCACTGCAAGATCACAAAGATAGGTGATCTAGAAATGGATCAAGATTTTAAGAAGTTATGTGATGTCGAAGGAAAACTAAAAGAAGAACACAAACACTTGGAGGTCAAAGGGTTAACCAATGCCCTACATTTCCCGGGGGAATTTAAGACAGAATGGATTAGGTTAGTCTTGAGCAGGATGTATGACAACAAACTATGGCTAGACCAACCCAAGCAAATAACAAAGGATGTTCTTCATGTTGTCACTGGTTATTTGATAACTGACAAGCCTAGGGCACACAAACATCCATCCATGAAAGAAGTTACAAAACTCGCCAATGCAGAAGGAGACAATAGAGGTCTCAAAGTAAACACAATCACCGACGAAGAGTTAAAATTTAGTGCATGTATTATTGGTTATAAAAAAATTTAGGCTAGCAGAATGAACGGCATTTCTACAACAACAGTAAGAACAACTTACAATATTGTAACAAAAGGAATTTAGATGGATCTGTGTGAGATCCTATTGAAACAACTTGATGAAAATATGATCAAAATCAAGTCTCCAAAGAGCAACACATGTATGTTTGGATCACTTATCATGTGTACATTTTTCTATTTTCAAGAATACTTTCCTTCAGTAGGAAAATTTGTATGAGACTCTACCAAACCGGTAACCCAATAGATTAGTGAACTGATTAAGTCACTAGGAGACAACTTTGAGTTTGTCATGTCTGCATACTTCCTTGAGTTCAAGGAAAAGATGATGGAAAGAACTAGGATTCCTGAACAACAAGTTGAAAAACACAAAGATGAGATATGTTTCATGGCAGACACAGAATACACACATATCAAACCGGTTGTACCAAGAACAGCTTGGTTAGCACCATTAGACTATGAGATCAATATTGATCTAGCTACAAGTGCAATTGAGGCACTGATCAATGAGCGCGTTGATAAGAAACAACCAAGGTTTGGAACATATGAGGAGGCCAAATCTAAGATAAAAAATGGCCTAGAAGTCAAGAAGACTATAAAAAAGAAAGATAAAATGGTTAAGAATCTCAAGAAGATTCTATCGATCTCAAAAGAAGAGAAGGATCAACAAGAGGAAACCGATGAACAGTGCACCATCGGTGAAGAACTAGAAGAAAATAAATCAGATATAGAGGCTATTGAATCTAATACACCTCCTTCTCCACCTCTTATAAAGAAGCAAAGAACACAAAGTCAAACTGCTGCTACCGATACCACACCACTTAAGAAAGGTCAAGCAAGGACCTATATGAGGAAATAGCCAGCAAAAAGAACAAAACAACAACCTGTCAAAACCACACCAACAAAGAAAAGAAAAAGGTTTGTTAGGACAAAGGCTGACTTGGATGACACCAAAGATGATGAACTAGATGTAGTAAAGAAAAAATTTAGAAATCAAATGGTAGATGAAGTTGCCAAATCAATTGCTACTCATGGCACAATGACTGATAAAAGGAACAGGCAATGGGATACACTGAATCCGGAGGATCAGAATAAAATACAAGAGGCAATCATAAAATAAATGATTAAGAACAAGTATGCCCCTGCTAAATTTGTAAATCAAATACCTGAAGAGCTAGGTAAAAGGGTATACCAACAGTGGTCATATGACCTGCAAACAAAAAGAGAAGAAAGAGAAAGAGTTCTTGTGAGTCTGATGCCTCTTGAATCCAAAGTTGAAGAAATACAAGAAGTACTAAAGAAACACTCAAGTAAATTTGTAGCCAAAATAAGGGCTTACAAAGTACTAGAGAACAAGTTTATAGAATTGGATTCAATGACAGAAACCAAATGGAGACATCTCCTAGATCTACCGGTAGAGTCAACAAGTGTTGAGAAGCAATTACTTCTCACAAACACACCTCACAGAGAGGAGGAGATAGATAATTCAAGTCCTCAGTATATTTCTCTGGACAATCAAGAAAGTGATGATGAGCCTATTAACTTAGATACAGGCATGGATGATAATATCCAAGATATCACTCACTATGATTCCAAAAATGATCCAAAGAAGAAAGATGATGTAATATTTATCACACTTAAGGATCAACAAAGACATCAAGTACTGAAGACATCAAATGGTAAGATAATTGACATTGCTGGTGATCAAGTGCAGGACACTTCAATCATGCACTCAAAAGTGCAAGACCCTGCAGAAGCTATACTAAAAGATGAGGATGTTACTGCTGACAAGGAAATAACCAACGAGTAGGACACCAATACTGACAAAGCCCAAGTCACAACTCAAAGTAACATGCCTATGCTAATGAAGGAAATAAACTTACTAGAGGGCAATGAGGGATCAAATAAAAAGGAAACAAACACACCCAAAGACAAGGGTGATGAAGAAGCCAAAAGAATAAAAGATACAACTGCATAGCAAGCTACAACCAATGATCAAAAAGATACATATATTGATTAGAATAAGGAAGAAACTCAAAAGGAAATAAGGGACAAGCCTTCAGGAAAAGGTGAAGAAGGAAAGAAGGATGAGATAGAAAAGCAATCAGGAGCACATTCTGTAGAAACACCCAAGGTTAATGAAGAGACATCTTCACATAATTGACAGGTGCAAACTGAGCAGAAAACACAAGATGCATCATCAACAAAACCTTCCCCAAGAAATTTAGAGCAAACAAATGAACTAGCTATGGTAGTTCATACATCTGCATCCCCTCAAATCTCAAAGAAGAAGAAAGGAAAGAATAAAAATACAGTAACTCTGGATGAAATCATTGAGATTTCAGTCTGTGATCCAAGGAAATTGAATCCAATAGGATTGAAAAAATATGCAAAGATCTGTGAAATAAAATCCATTCAAGACAAGTTGAAGACAGCGGCAAAAGAGGCCAAGGTACTGGAAGTAGCAAGAAATATACTTCAACAAATTGTACCAGACATAGATATTGATCAAAACACTCCAATTATTGATCAACTGATCATACTCATAGATGCAATAACATCTCAGAATAACGATGCTGAGAAGACTATGGAATAGAGACTTGAACAAAAGTATGAATTCAAGCTCACAGAGAAAATAAGCCAGGAAGTGGCACTGAAAAAGGTCAAGCTATCTGAATTGGTAAATACAATTGACCCAATTTTATTAGAAGTTGTTACCTTAATAAATAAATTGTGCACTTTAGATCAAATCACTAAGGAGTATACCAACAAGATAGAAAAAATAGATGCTGATCTTCAGTAAAGTGCACAAAATATAGCCAACACAGAAGAAGCACTTAAATTGCACAATCAACAAATCATACATGTTGGGAAATAGAGACAAGACATTCAGTTTACAGAGATGAAGTACAGAGATGAGGTCAATGAGCTACAAGTTAATCTCTTATTGACACTTACACTCCTACAACAAAATATGACACACGAAAATACTCAAATTGCCACCCTAAAAATGTCTGTCCTGGACAGCATTTATGATATGCACGCAAGACTGGAGCTGCAACATATGGCACTAGAAAAGTTGAAAGAAAACTGGGAGAAACTAATGGAAGATATAAAAATTACCCATTCTAATGTCTTTGACACATTGTAAGTTGCACATTTTTGTCACAATTTTGGCATATTATAAGTTGTACATTTTTGTCATCAGTATCAAAGAAAGGGATAATTTGATATGTACATCACCTTAGTTAAAAGGAGGAAATTATATGTATAGTAAACAAAAGGGGGAAATAATGTACACAAAGAAATCAAATAGTATACATGTACATATTCATACATTGTACCGATGCACACAGTAAGGGGGAGTCATATTATGACAAGGATATAAACATGGTGTAATAATTTTAGTATTATGCACATATCAGTTTTTGATACTAATACCAAAGGGGGAGATTGAAGGCATTATATTTTTCCATTAGTATGCTTAAAGAAAAACATGATCTGCACCATCGGTTTACTCTACACTCACAGACAAGGCACAGTACTATCCAACGCCAAGGTTACCTGACAAACATTGTTAAGTGTTACCCAATGACAAAAAGGTAAAAGATACCCAACGAGTAACAACAGTGCTACCCATAAGTACAACAAAGAGAGGCTACCGACAGATACAGGGAACCTGATGAACAGTTCAGTCAAGGAATGCCGATAGACTGCAACTTCAAACCGACGACCAAGAACCAACAGTCAATTATATTCTACAAAAAGTGGATCTAACTTTCCACGTCAGATAAATCACTGAAGTTGTATTTATAACTTCTTGATTTGATTTTAAATCCATTATGTGCAGAGGAAGCAATGTAATTGTTATTTTTTTAATTATTTTTACTATTTTAAAACATGCAAACTAAAGATTAAGGTCAAATTGTAAACCTTGGATCTGAGAGTTAACATTATAAAACCTGAATTCCAAGATAGGTCAAATACTTGTATAAATAGGTGGTCAATCCATTGAGAATAGTTGTTGTTCAATGAAGATAGTAGCCACAAAGAGAAACTAAAGACCAGACATAGAATTTATGCAGAAGAACACAAATAGAATCTAATCAGTTTTCAAGAATAGAACAGAGGCTACCGACAAGCAGAGAAAAGGTATTCATCAATCACTTAAGGTGATATTATTATGGTAAAAGATTTAATGGATCTGTAAATCAGAAATAGTAGATTGCATATAGTCAGGTCAACATTTGTACTCATTCTAACAAGTGTAGTACACTAATGAAATCCTTTCAAGAAAGGTGGGCTTAACCGTCCTATTGTAAATCTCATAACTGAGTGCACACTTAAATCAGTGTTGTTAAATATCTTAACAGAGTAGATATTAACAGGTCTCCACCTTAATACTCTTAACAGGGTAGATCATCAGAAGTGATCAAATTGTAAGCCTTAATCGGGTCCCTTCCATTCTGCAGATAGTGAAGTTTTGTGGGTGCCATCCCCACTGCAATTTTTACTTCCTAACTAGAGTTTTCTGTGATACCATATCTTGTGTTATGTATTTGTCAATTTCATGAATGTTTCTATGAATGATTGAAAACTATTAAAGATTATAACAATAGATACATAAGAAAGAATAACAGAAATGGTTGGTAATTTAGAACTGAATGATTACTAATGATTAATTGTGTAAGGTGCTAAAAGTTTTAGAGGTACTAATTCACCCCTCCCCTCTCAGTACTACTTCCCATTAATTCCAACAAAATGATCTATCAAAGGTAGTAGCTTAGTTTGATAATATTTTGAATTGTTGATACTCCAATATTGAGGAAACACAATAGCCATGGATTCAGGTAGTTTGATAGGAGGGAATGTTTCTCTAATATCTGAGGAAAGATCATAGGCAATGTGCTTCACAGAAGTAGTTACAGACTCAACAATCTTGGTAAAGTCTTCCCTTTTAACACTTTATATTTGCTTCTTGTGGTTCCTTCCTGGTTCCTCGGACTCAACCCTACCAAAGTAGTACATTGGTATCTCATCTCTACGTACTTCTGCACATAACTCCCCATTTGCACTGATCTTTAAAAAGTTGTCAAGATTGTCCAAATCTGTGATTTTAAGCCAACTAGAAAATTTTACATCATCACATGATCGATAGAGATTATCAAGCGTCATGCATGTCAATTTATGAAGCATAGAATATTCTACAATATACATTGCTCTTTGCTGGGCCTTTTTCATTATATTTCTCATTTCCTCCACCAGGAGGAGAAGACCTGCTAACGTTAAGAGTGTCTCTACATTACTTAACCTTAACAGAAGCTCAATAAATTTGGGTATCCATGCTTCTTCACGACTTGAGTTCAGTAGACCAAGAAACGATTGATATTCTAAAAAAACTTGATGCGTTGATCCATCCAAAGAGATCCATCTAGTATCAGTATCCTTCAGAAGCTTGTTCCCGTTGGTTAGTCCTTCAGAAAAGTGTTGAAATTCCCTCAATTGTTTTGGACTTCGACAGAAGTATTGGTAGAGATCTTTGATTAAAACTTCAATTTTTTTATACTCAATCATGCTTGTTGACAACTCCAAAAGCTAGATTCATTTTGTGGGCCATGTAGTGAATGGGAGTATTGTAGGGTGCACAAGAAGGTTTTATCTTTGTATAAAGATCACCCCTGTGTCCTTGCATTACTGAATCTCCATCCGCTCCAACACACACCAACTTATTGGCAATCATCATGTCATTTATACCTCCATATTCAATTAGAGAACTCTTTACTAGTTCAAATAAATTTTTTGTTGTTGCATTATCCTTCATTTTAGTAACAGTTTGTAGATGAGGTTGGTGGACAAAATTGTGAACAGTATAAACATGCATGCATACCCATGAAGTATTATCTATTGTTGTAACCTCATCTAAATACAATGTAACAAAATTTGACTCTTTAATTTTTTCCTTTACATCCTCTTTTTCAACCTCGGGAAGACAACTTACCCATTCCCATCCACTATTTACTGACCAGTGACTGTTAGGATAGTTATGAACTTTCAAAAAGTGTAATAAAGCACTCAATGATGGGTTTTCTATCATAGGACGCCCTCTTCTCAAAATATTAAAGATGACACTTAACTAAACAGCTTTTCCCATTAGTTCTACTTTCAATGCTTTTCCAAAACAAGCTTCAATAGAGAATTTAACTTGAGCAGGCTTCATCTGTATACTCTATTGAAATTCATATAATTTTTCATTCCTAACATGCAGAGATTCATCCTTTGTTTTCCATCTTATCACTAATTTTTCAACTCCCTCTATGGTTTTCTTTTCGTCAACTTTACCCATATGCTTCTCTATGGTGTCAATTTTTAACTACAACCTCTTTTCATTATTATTTATCTTGGTGCAAATATTACATCTACATTCTACCAGAGGCTTACCTTTAATTGGATTGTCCATTGGGTCAATGAATGGATACTTTGACACCCATTCTATTTGAAAATTCCTTGACAATTCCCACTTCTGATCATTTTTTGATTCCCTATCCTTTTTTGAATTGTTTTTTCTTTTCTTTTTCCCTGCACCATCATCATCTCTGACATTCTCACTCTCATCCAAATCAATTATATCATTATGGCTACTCTAGGTATTTAACTAAAAATATTCTTCAAGTTCATCATGATCTAAGATATCAGGTTTGCCTACTTCTTCAATATGTCATGTTGTTTCAGGTTGTGAATCTTCAATATCTACTTGTGATGAAGCAGCTTCCTAATTTTGGACAAAAATATTTCCAAAACCATGACCAAAGTATGATGATAAGGTTCTACATTTTTCTAGCCTCTCTTGGCTTTTCCCACTTGCAAGAGCCTTACCCTTATTCTTGTTCGATATCTCCATTCTCCAATGACTTCTAGTGCAAAAAACAAATGTTAAATTTTTTAAGAAGTGACAATAGACTATAATATATATAAATATGATTTTAGATTCATTGGCCCTGTTGGTTCCTTTTCTTGCTGATATGTAAATACCCCTCAAGGGTTCACTCTATTTATCCCTAACACTGATTCAGCATAGAATAGAACAACAGAAACAAGGTCTTGAAACCTTCTGCACTTTGAGTTCCACAAACTCGGGCGGGAATACCCTTAACAGCTTTTAGAATAATGAAATCACTGAATTATTCAAGCTAGTTACTGGTGGAATTACAGAAAATATTCACTGTAACTTTTACTGAAATAAACCAAAACTGAAAGTAAAGATTTTGATTTAAATGATTGACAGTCATCTCACTGAA
>MU224206.1:1102097-1117814 GCA_018584345.1 Thuja plicata
TCAGAAGATACTGCTGGAACCCCCACTGAAGTGCATGACCAGGTAGAGAAGACAAGTGTCTGAAGAGCTGATCAATCGAACCAGGAAGCAATAGAACCAACAGGTGAACCCCCTCATAATGCTGAACCGGGAGAGGTGACAGGAACACTGAAATGCGATGCCAGAAATAACTGCAGAAGAAGAACCAGGAACACCAACAGTGCAACAGAAGCACACACACAGGATAAAGGGTGGTGTCACAGACACACTACATGGGCTAATTTCATGGAAGGTATGCTCACTTGACAAAATTGGATGTGCCTAAAGCGGCAAATGCATCATAATCCCTCCATGGCACTTTATAACAGAGTGCGAGTACTAAAACTGAACCAGGTGTACAATATCCAAAAATGCAGAAGAAGGCACTTTATCTCAGTGCGTTTATAGAACAAAAATGCTACAGAAGGAGCATGCAACCTCAGAAGTCAGAAAGAAGAGTGAGCTATGAACTCAGAAGAAGAGTTCCCAGGACCTGTAGAACCAAGCACACCACCAGAGTGCATAAACTACAAAACTTGGAGGATTGAAAACCCAGAGAAGAATCTAGAAAAATAACCTTTGCCACTGAATAGAACACTGAACCAGCTTTCCAACGATATCTCGTTTTCCAAAAAAGGAGTCCGGATGAGCCAGATATGACTCCCGGAAGGCAAAAAGAGACATCAGACTTCAACAGAAAAAAATGCTATCAAAATAGTGAAACCAAAAACCCTAACCTCCACCATCGGAAATTTCTCGGAAAGAGCTTTCCGACGGTATATGGAAGTCAGAAAAAGACCCCCGTATGCTCCCTGTAGAGCGAAAACAGACAGGTAGGGTCAAAAATGCTCCAAAAGGGCCAACAGAAGCCCCAGGGGCTAAAAAAATAGGCCCCCGGACGCATGGCACGCTCTGGGGGCTGGGCCACAGCCCCTGGGCGGTCATATGACTGCGCGGATCGCATGTAGAGCCCGTGGGGGCTGGCCGAAAAGCCGCCGCCACCGGCTGAGCTGAGGCCGGGTGGCGCGGAGGCGAACCCGGGCGGTGCAGTGCGGGGCCGGGTGGTGGGCCGGAGCGGCGGGCCGCAGGGCGGCGGGAGGAGGACCGCAGGGGCGGTGGGGGCCGCGGAGGGCAGCGGGCGGCGAGGGGCCGCGGTAAAAGAGCGGCGCGGGCCACAGAAAGTAGAGGGGCCACCGGTGGTGGCCGAGCCTCGGTGGGGCGGTGGCGGCCCCCCGGTGGCGCCTTATTAAAAACAACTGCGCCCGTATTTTAATATGCCAAAAATAATTTAACAAATGATTTTTTAATATATTTTTTTGAATTTTCTCATCCGTACGGCCCTTGGGAGGGCAAGAAAATTTTCCCAGAGGCCCCGGTGTCCAAAATGGACAAACTTTATATGGATTCTGGGGTTTTTGGGCCTTCTGAACGCAACCGTGAGGTTGGTTTTGGTCCAAAGTGCCTCAAAAAAACAAAGACCCCCTAGAACCTATAAAGAATGCCAGAAAAAACCTTTGAAACCCTCAGTGCCTGTATGCTTCAACAGAGAACGAACAGCCGGCAGCAAGATGGCTCTGATACCATGTAAAGATTGTCAAACTGCAATCTTTCCAAGAACACCTGCATGCATAGCTATTACATAAACAGAAGCAAAAGACAGAAGATAGAAGGATCTATGGCGGCTGATAGGCCAGAGACTGCAAACACATGTTGACAGAAATAATCTTCTATATTCAACAATGAAAATGAAATAAAATCTCGGTGATATGAAATACAAAGCGGTCAATCCTTATAAAGGATACCGAAACCCTAAAAGGGAAACTACTAGGAAATAGAAACTTCCTAAGTCCAGCTTAAGATAAGAGTAGATAACTAATAATTAACTGATTTAATTATTAGCAATACTCGACTACTCTAACAAAATCAACCCTTCAAAAATTATAACCAAGAATTATTTCTCAAGTTATCTTTTTTCCTACAAGATGAATGCCTTGAATAACTTATATCAATTTACTACTTTTTGAATTTCTCTATTAAACCTTCTTCTTTATGTTTACCAATAAGCAGTCATCTATTTACCGAAATACAGTAAATATGCAGAGTATACCGATATATCCAGAATGAATTATGTAAGATACAAAGTGCTAAAGAAATTAATCATACACACATAACACATGGATTTTAACGTGGAAACCCTGTTAAGGGAAAAAAAAAACCATTGGGACCAGTACCCCAAATTTTCACTCTTCTTAAGTGAGCCCTGTCAAGAGCCAACCCTGTTAAAGGTTACAAACATACTGTTAGGTGTGACCTTGTTAGAGGATTTTATACATAGAGGTTGTCACTTAGTATCGGGAATCTAATATTTCCATCCTTGAATCAGCCTCTTTCTTAGACTATCAATAGGCATCGGGCATATCCAATGCTACTTTCATGAATCAACCTTTTTGACACTCCTTGAGATGTACCTCAATATATAGAAGACTTGTTAAGTCCTTCTTGGTTAAGAGACTTGATGCTTCAATGGTTAAACTAAAACATTATGACCTATTCATATTGCAACTTAAATTGCAGACTTTCAGATCTATTTAAGTACATTACCTCTCTAACAAATTAGCTTTAAATCAATTACTTATCTCTGGCTTTATCTGGATGAATAAAACAATGATAAGTATCAGTTAACTCTATCTTTAGCTTCTTGCCAGCTAGGCATTTTGTCATTTTCTGAATTCTCTATTTTGTTGGTCAATACTTCAGTTAGTCATTGATGATAAATAACTATTCTATCAGTGTGACTTCAGTTGTCATCGAGATCTCCATCCTTTTCTTTTCCGTCGGGCAACACTAAAAAATTTTCCATCGGGTTAATCTATGTTTTGCTCGTCGGGCAACACTGTAACTTTGCTCATTGGTAATTTTGTGTATTTCTTCGTCAGGCAACACTGTGACTTTTTTCTTTTACTCTGATTGTCGGGTGCACTCCATCAGTGTATTCAGTCACTTAGTGAATACTAGACTTGTATGCATTACTTATTAGCATATCCTTGATTCATGAGTTCTTTGAAGTCTTTGGCAGTATCTCCATGACCATACAGATTATACTAAGTTGACATCAATGACAATACAATACATTAACTGATTTAATGTCTTGCATGATCATCAAATTAACATCTTCAAACATTTAATCAGTTACATGTCATTAGGCCTGTGCATTAGACCCAATATTAATAAATATCAGGCGATAGGGTCAATCCAATATATGAAAAATATTCACCAATTCTCGAGTCGCCAACATGCGACATTCGCCAAATGGTGAATAATCGCCACTAAATGTTTTGTTGCCTTTTGTGCATATCATACTTCAAATACTCTTTCATGTATATCATATCACAAATACTATTTTTGTCATATTTCACCTTCCTACTTCAAGTTGACAGGTATGACAGTGTTGAAATCACACCACTCTTCATCAAGTACAATACACTAAACTCACACAACTTTTTACTATCAATGATAGCACCAAACACATACTAAATATATCCTCATGTGACGTAAAACTTTTCATATTCATAAGACATATCTCTATACATAATAGGTTTTCATCATTGACAATACAAAACACTTCTCTCATACTTTATGCATCAAGTGCAATACTAAACTCGTACACCTCTTCATCAAGTTGGCATTAATGCACACTTTATGTTGACATAAATGAAAACACTAAACAAATAATGCTAAAAATCTCCCCTTTTTTCGTTGACGGTAACACCAACCACAAAAAAAAACCACCTAATGACACAGTGTTTGTACATATTTAACATCATAGACAAAGGGAACAATACTGAAACATCATCTTGACTAATCTCTCCCCCAGTTAGGGACATCTATACACTATACTTCTCTCCCAAACCATTACTTTATTACCAAATATTTATCCCCTTTCCTGTAACAACACCACTCCCCCTATCAAGGATAAATCATCTCCAAATTACCTTCCTATAACCAAGAGGTTGGACGTGAGATAGAAAATAAACATTAATTCTACCTATGCAATATTAAATGGTAAGCAATGAGATAGGGATATTTCTCAATCCATAACACATTGGAATATGAAACCACCTCAAGACAAATTAGATTAGTACCACCTAATGGGAAGGATTTTAATGCAAGATTTTTTCTTTTGGGGTTTTTATTCCTTTGTTGCTTAGATTTGAGGAGATAAATGATATCAATATACAAAATACTAAATGGGATTAGATCTAATATATTCTAACTGAAAAGCAAATGGAAAAGAGAATATAGATGAATTTCTAGTACACTTAGAAACAAAATAGGAGAAAGGAGATTTTAGATCCAAATTCTCGACTATCAAAAACCCACAAAGACCTATAACTGAAGAACTGGGATCTTGAGACCTGAATCTACCTATGCCTAAAATTTGAGTGAATAATATAGGGAAAAAAACATCTAAAATTTTTTGTACCTATGATTTCCTACTAGGACAAGTTGCAGAAAGTTTGTCTCTGCTAAGAGATAACTCAAATGCTCCAACAGTTGAATACAAGGTCTTCTACACTTGAAAATCTGATATTTGTGTGTGTGGGTGGGTGGATAATAGGGGTTTTCCTTGGTCAACTCCTCATTTTTGTGATTTACACATCCATGGATAGTCAATATAAAAGAGATGAAGTCTGTAGTGCTCGTGAATATAGAGTATGTCTAAATTTATATAAGCTAATATGCACAAATGTAATTCCTTACTAGTGATAGAGAAAACCCTAATATAAAAATGTAATCAATGTGTAATTGAGAGCATGTAATGAACATAGATCTGAAGTACAAATATTTAGATATGAAGATAACAAGAAACCATACCCAATCCAAAGGGGAAGAGTACAATTAAATCACTATTTAGTGATCTCCTAGTCATCATCATAATCCTTTTATGATTCCATATTTATGTTGAAAATATCTTGAATCACTTGGATACGTGAATGCTTGAAAGAGTTGAATGCTTGATAGAACATTGATGCAGCTTTGATTCACAAGTCCTCACTTCATGAGATGTCTTCAAATTGGGGCTCCAACCTGTTGGTTGCTTTTTATGTTGAACTACAGGACAACAACCCATTCACCTAACAATAGATATTAAAGAGTATCCAACTCCAACTATTGAACACTTCAGTAAAAAGGACCAACCAACAAAGATCCAAATGATGCTCCTACATTTAAGATTCAGATAAATATAAGGGGGGACACCCTTTTATGCACAATATAAAAATAATAACATGCAGCTAATAACATCAAGGAACAATGGATGGTCTCATGAAACAATTCAACAAGAACCCAAGGCAGTCCTAAATACTAGTTAGGCATTCATTCAACTTGTAGCTTGGCTTAAACATGAGTCAAAACTCTCAACAACACAAAAGTAAATGATATTCTAATTTATATTAAGTTTTGAGAATCACCCAGACTATACAAATAGATCAGTTCCTTTTCCAGGGTTACAGAGACAAACACACAGCTACAAAATGAAATATATCATCCAATAAACTTCAGCCCGTGGACACAAAAAGAGCTAATACCTTACATTAGTTGTCCCCTCATGAGATTATGAAATTCTACTTCACTCATCCAGCTCAAATACTTAAAACCACAGTTACCTGAACAATGCAACTTAACTCTCTCTTTGAGAGAGATAAATGCACAAATATCACAACTGCAAGGAATTTGCAGAGATGAACAAACACATCCTTGATATGTTCATTCAAATGATCAAGTATATAATAACTAGAGATAATTTCCTAATATATTGCAAAATTGGTCAAAAGGTTGAATGTTGCTCAAATAACCACTTCTACAACTTGCATTCAAACCTCTACAAACTGGAAAACACACAAAACTCTTTACATAAAATAGAGAAAACTCAAACTGGAAAACATCAAAAGTTGTGGATCTCTGCTCATAAAAAAATCTAGAACCTCTTGGAACCTCAAACTTCCAGCCCTTACCAAGTGAAGAATAAAATAATACATAGAAGGAGAAGAAACCTAGATTTCATCTTTGACTGACATGTGTCTCCTCCCCAAAAATATCTCATTTAAAAATATCTTCTCCCTTATAAGAGAGCACGTTCTGGTATGATTTTTATGCATATTCTCCAAAAAACTTGATTCATTTGGTGCTTTTCTTTGCACCCTGAAATCTGGAAAATCCTTCGTGAAAGCACATTTCTTGCTTTAAAAATAAAACATTTCAACCATTGGTCCTATGTGTAACTTTCACCTAGACAGATTAAAATCATTTAAGACATTTATACTGTGTAGATTTTAAATAAAACTAAATGTATATTTCTACACTTAAGCTCCAAATCCCTACCACATGTCACTTGTTGATTGGCTTTGGAATCCACCTATGCACCCTACTAGTGCCTACATCATCTGCACCTGGCACCCTGCACGATCGCGCAATCTGACTGAGCATGCTGCAAATATCATCGCGTGATCGCACCCTACCGACACATGTCACCACCATCCTCATCATTTATGTGGGCACCATGCACACATAAATCATTTAAGACCTGTCACCACCATCCTCATTATTTATGCATATTCTCCAAAAAACTTGATTCATTTGGTGCTTTTCTTTGCACCTTGAAATCTGGAACATCCTTCATGAAAGCACATTTCTTACTTTTAAAATAAAACATTTCAACCATTGGTCCTGTGTGTAAATTTCGCCTTGATAGATTTAAATCATTTAAGACATTTATACTGTGCAGATTTTAAATAAAACTAAATTTATATTTCTACACTTAATCTCCAAAGCCCTGCCACATGTTGCTTGATGATTGGCTCTGGAATCCACCTAAGCACCCTACTGGTGCCTGCATCATCTACACCTGGCACCCTACATGACCACGTGATCTAATTGGGCACGCTACTGATGTCATCACGTGTTCGCACCCTGTTGACACCTGTCACCATCATCCTCATCATTTATGTGGGCCACATGCACACCTTACCACATCACTTCCAACTGGGTGTGGGCCCACAAAACTTACTCACCAACCGAGTCCAAACATATTCGTCCAGCCTCGGTCACTAAAGGCCTTTACCTCTTACACAACTTAGATATTACCACTTACATATAAAAAGGTTTGAAAATTCCTTCACACTACCCATGTGGGATAATTGCATCACATATCTGTTAACAAACTACCATGCGCACTGGCCACCGACTTTTGTTTAGAAAGTTTCAAAACCATACTTACTAGTTTGTCCATGCCATTATCTGGTGCACTCCATATTATACAAAAATTTAATGTATAAACCCGTCCCAAATCTCCCTACTCATGCAAAGAAAAATAAATGATGGAAATCATGTTGAATTGGGCTATCTTATAGCTGCGTTAAGAGGATGTTCATTCTCTATTCAAAGTTCCCAATTCGGTGCAGGCATAGAGGTATTTTCTTTACCACTGTGGATTTGCACTTTGAAAATCTATGACTTCTCTTTCTCCAACACTGGGGGGTGCAACTTTGTTGAATGTCCATACCGTTTATTTCTTGCAACCTCCTATCTTGGCACAGGCAGGGAGGAGTACTGGAAAAGTTTGTGGAATATGACTTTTACACCAGCCAATAACATTGCTTGTTAGTTTCAAATGCCCCTTCATTTCTTCCATGCTTTGCACACCGCTCCTCATAACTGGTCCTCTATCTGATATTTATAAATACCATACAAACCAACGTATTTAACTTCTCATTATTATTTATCATATCTCTAACCTGCACAAGATGAAGCTTCATGTGTGTGATTAGATTCCAATATTTTTTTTCAATACCTCTTAACATATCTCTCAACCGCAGATTTTGAATTTGGATTCCAGAATTCTAATTGAATCACTGCAAAACTAGTTCCCATAGAGACTGACACCAACCTTCCTTGCATATACAACAACTACCTTAATGTGTTTGAGCGGCATTATTAATGCATATCTGGCATAGCATTTCCTTCATTGCACATAGGCTGGGGGAATGTTGGTAAAATTTATGGAATTTGGCTTGATGCATGCAAGCTTCATTTGATTTAGGATTCTAAGAATATTCAACAAATTACTTTACTGTCTATAACCCTTAGCCACAAGACCACAGTCTTTGAAAGATTTTTTTGATGTGTATTTTGGTATGTTTCTCAAAGCATCTCATGCATCTAAAAATACTATTATTTAAATCATAAATTGATTTAAAATAAGAATATACTTTAAAACCACATAAACTGAGCATTGAACCAATATAATAAAGTTGGGTCCCTGAGCTCCTGGTTTGAAAACCATCACTTTGAAATTGATTTTCACCTTCAATTTACCCAAACGTGGCCTACGGTGCAATTGGACCGTAAAACATTGAATTGGCGGCCACTACAACCAACATTGTATATCTTTGCAAACTGACCCCAAAAATAGCAATTGGCCTCTGGAATTATCTTGTGGAAAATAGAAAATCAATTCCTGGAGCATTGAAACTTTCCATGTTAGTTCACCTTCATGCATATAATTTAGAGAACCAAATCACTTATCATGACTATTAAGTAGCATCAAAATATCAATATGTAAATTTGGCCTCCTGGATGACTAATCAATGTGCAAACAGAAACTGAATAAAATACACTTGGATCTGACTTCTCAAAACCATCAAATGAACCCCCTAAAGTATGAAAACATAGACGCGGATTCATTTACATAAAGAGAATGCAACATCACAATTAGTTTATTCTGATGTTCAACTAGTCAAGCAACATTACCCTTCAAAGTCAGCCTCCTGATAACTTTACTAATTCAAACTCAGTAAAACTGCATAAATTTTATTTAAAATTGGCTAAGCAAAATGACCAAATGGATTGACCACGGTCTAAAAATATTCATAATGGAACATTGTCATGATTATAATATAGGGGAACATTCAATTCCTCATGAAATTCAACTAGTTGAAAATTGTAGAGCCCCAAAGTAGGGTACTCTGTACTTTTGTATTTCACACCCAGAAAATTAGAATAAATTAAAAACAGAATTTCCCTAGCACACTTATCACATGAAGTCAGGAGGGTCTAGAAATGGATATGTAGAGTCACTTTAATGTCTACAATATCTTGGAACACTCCTTATTCCATATGGTTCAACTGGGCCTAATATGCAAACCTTCAAAGTGGGTGACTTAGTTAAAATTTGAAACTGTGCAAAGTGCAGATTTGTGTCAACACCTCTAAACAACTATCTCAAAAACATATCCAATCTGACTTCTGAAACTTAAAACTAATATATTTTCTCAATGATAGGTGATGAACAGATTCCACAAGTGATTTCTCATGAAAATCTCTAGGTCTCAATTTACTTGCTAACACAGTAGGCCTTTTCAAATAGTTTTTAGGGGTACTAACTCTGTGCCTTAGAGAAATTATCGACCTGGTCACTCTGAATTTCTCCTAAATTTGAGAGTGCCATCAATGACTCTGATTGGGCACGCATGCCCTTGTGGGCATGTCAGGGACTTATAATCTCACGGTTGAGCAGACCATTCAGATACATTAGATTACTTCTCTTTACTTCAAAAATTGGGCTCCTTATTGAAAACCACACACCAAACAGTGTTGAAAACAAAACAACTGTACAAAAATATAGATTATTTACAAATGGTCCCAGGCCACAAAAATAAAATCAGTACTTACCTCTGTCAGATAGGTGATTTTCATCTCCATGTACCACAGGTAAACTGAGATCGCTACTTCCAGTTGCATGATCAAAAACACTGCCATATGTTTTCAGTATATCATATAAAATGAAATCAACATACTCACCACCAATTGGAAACATAAATTCATCAAACTGATGAGACTGTTGACCATTGTACAATGCTAAATTTCCATACCCTTCACTACCAATGACATGTTGAAAAGAGAAAAATTCCAACCCCTTCATACGGCTGGAAACATCATATGCATTTTGCGTACTAATTTAAACCAAAGAATGAATATCATTTATAACAACTTACAAACTAGAATGAAACACATCCAAATAAAATGCATAAAATTGGAGACAGCTTGTTGATCACAACTTCTATCATCATCTTCCAAACATGAAAATGTATTATCAAATAATGGCTCACTTATCATTTGCAAATCTGAGAAAACACATGTAGACTTACCACTTTTTTCAAAAGAAAATTCAGCACTAGATTTTTTCACGCAAAGTCTACCCAAGTAAAAAATTACAGCAGTATATGAGTCGGAAACTAATCATACACAACATTTGTAAATTGCTCATACTAATATGCATTTTGATCTTGCACATTATTTTACTCAAAGGTAGGAAAAGAAAAACCAGCATATGTATCGTACTTCACACCCATCAACATATCATCTTTATCAATACATATATCAAATGGGTACTGCAAGGTAGAGTCCACTTTAGGTTCATAGCTCTGCAAATCAGCAGCTAAGAGTTCTAAAATTTTCTCACTGCTCAGTGGACTTTGGACTTCATTTTCACTTTATTTGGCTTCTCTCTCAATGCTGCAAATATCTTTCCAATCGGAGGCAAGGATTATAGTTTCTTGGCTAATGTCAATGTGTGAAAAGGAATCATCATAGTGACTTACATTTGCATCATAATCATCCTCTAGCTGTTCACAAAAATCTTCTATGACATGTTGAGTAAAAAATTCATTAGTTTGGTTACAAACATCTTGAAGAATGAGCTCATTAATATTTTTATCAATGCTCCTCAAATCTGAAAACTCAGTATTTTCATTGTCTTTCATATCATAACAATCACCAATGCTTTCACCTTCCTTAAACTGAAAAGATAAATCTGCACTATTATGCTGAGAAGAAGAAATATCTATAGACTTAACTGAAACATTTTCACCTATAGATTCATCTTCACTATTTTGATATTAATTGACTCCATCATCAACATAACTACAGTCAAGAGCAAGTGCATTTTCAGATTCATATTTCTCAATCCAATCTATCCATTTTTTAAAATGTTCAATACCTTCTTCTCTAAGGGATGCAGGCAAATTGACTGATTTAGGTACACAAAGCTCTATAAACAAATCAATACATGTTGATCCTTGAAATTTAACATCCACTGGAAGCTCATCAAAGGCATTACAAAAAAATTTATAAAACAAATATACTATGATTCTTCCTTCCTCTCTCCTACATGTTTTCTCAAAAATAATATGGCTTCATTTTCGAGGCTTTGATTTAACAATGCAATATCCCTATGAATTTCTTCAAGATGAAAAATTTCAGATCTAATTTCCTTTCTTTAGTAACTTCTTCACCTTATAAGGAACTTTTCTTTCTCATAGAAACATGAGGATTACCTAGAAAGTAATTGTAGCTACTACTCTCATTCTTCTTTGACTGGAAACATGGAAGATTTGGAGCCTCTTTACAGCTCCATCAGGTTCTTTTCACTTAGAGTCGCCACCTCCTTGCAGAGGAATATTTTCAAACAGCAAAAGTTATTTGCAACATATAGTCATTTTTGGGTTTCTTCCAACCAGAAAAGCCCATGCAATCTTCTTTATACTTACTACAATAATAATCTCTTCTAGGTCGTCCTTACATAGATCTGAAATAAATTTCAGAATCTAAACACCTTGACTCTTTATCACAATGAATTTAACCTCATCCCTAGCAGAGTCATCATTTTGTTGGTGACTCGGATGGGATAACTCAAATGGGTTACATGTTATGAATATTATAATACCATAGATTATAGAAAAGATTCAAAAAGACTCTTGCATCTCCTCCCAAGAAAAGTCGGCATTTTTTTGGTTTCTTTTTATGCTGAACTACAGGACAACCCATTCACCCAACAATATATATTAAAGAGTAGCCAACTCTAGCTATTGAAAACTTCAGTGAAATGGACCAACTAACAAGGATCCAAATGATCCTCCTACACTTCAAGTTCTTCTAAACCTAAGGGGGGTACACCCTTTGATGCATAATATAAAACCAATAACACACAACTAACAACATCAATGAACAACAGATGGTCTCATGAAACAATTCAACAATAACCCAAGGCAGTCCTGAATACTAGCTAAGCATTCAATCAACTTGCAGCTTGGCTTAAACATGAGACAAAACTCTAAACAAAACAAAATTAAATGATATTTTGATTTATATTAAATTATAAGAATCCCCTAGACTATACAAATAGACCAGTGCCTTTTCCAGGGTTATAGAGTCAAACACACAGCTACAAAAGGAAATATCTCAGCAAATAAACTTTATCCCATGGACACACAAAGAGATAATGCCTTACATTATTTGTCCCCTCGTGATATAATAAAATTATACTTCACTCATCCAGCTCAAATACTTAAGACCACAGCCGCCTGAACAATGAAATTTAACTCTCTTTGAGAGAAATCAATGCACAAATAACACAACTGAAAGGAATTTGTAGAGATGAACAAACACATCCTTGATATATTCATTCAAATGATCAAATGTACAATAACTAGAGGCAATTTCATAAAATATTGCAAAACCACTCAAAAGTTTGAACGTTGCTCAAATACCCACTTCTACAACTTGCATTCAAACCTCTACAAACTAGAAAACACACAAAAATTTTACATAAAATAGAGAAAAATATGACTGGAAAACTTCAAAAATTGTGGAGCTCTGCTCACACAAAAATATGGAACCTCAAACCATTAGAATTCATCAAATTCATAAGCCAAGATCACCTGCAGCATAATAACCTGTCACAAAGCAAAGAATGGAGACACAACTCGGAATGTCCAAGAAATATGAAATATCATTGAGAGAAGGAATTGAGAGAATTCCTAAGATTGATTCAATAATTACAAAGTGATCAATCCTTATAAAGGAAATCAAAACCCTAAGAAGGGTGGAGAAACCTAGGTTAACCCTAAGAAGGGTGGAGAAACCTAGGTTGCATGAATAATTAATAAAAGAATCAATTATAGCATGCCTAAAGTTTAGCTTAAGTGAACTAGAGATAAAAAGGTGACTTTAATAATTAAATCAATAATGATTTAATTAATAAGTGAAAGGTGAATTTAATAATTAAATTAATAATGATTTAATTAATAAGTGAAAATACATTTTTAACTCTAAGTGAATTAAAGTATGTTTCTCAAAGCATCTCATGCATCTAAAAATACTATTATTTAAATCATAAATTGATTTAAAATAATAATATACTTTAAAACCACATAAACTGAGCATTGAACCAATATAATAAAGTTGGGTCCCTGAGCTCCTGGTTTGAAAACCATCACTTTGAAATTGATTTTCACCTTCAATTTACCCAAACGTGGCCTATGGTGCAATTGGACCGTAAAACATTGAATTGGCGGCCACTACAACCAACATTGTATATCTTTGCAAACTGACCCCAAAAATAGCAATTGGCCTCTGGAATTATCTTGTGGAAAATAGAAAATCAATTCCTGGAGCATTGAAACTTTCCATGTTAGTTCACCTTCATGCATATAATTTAGAGAACCAAATCACTTATCATGACTATTAAGTAGCATCAAAATATCAATATGTAAATTTGGCCTCCTGGATGACTAATCAATGTGCAAACAGAAACTGAATAAAATACACTTGGATCTGACTTCTCAAAACCATCAAATGAACCCCCTAAAGTATGAAAACATAGACGCGGATTCATTTACATAAAGAGAATGCAACATCACAATTAGTTTATTCTGATGTTCAACTAGTCAAGCAACATTACCCTTCAAAGTCAGCCTCCTGATAACTTTACTAATTCAAACTCAGTAAAACTGCATAAATTTTATTTAAAATTGGCTAAGCAAAATGACCAAATGGATTGACCACGGTCTAAAAATATTCATAATGGAACATTGTCATGATTATAATATAGGGGAACATTCAATTCCTCATGAAATTCAACTAGTTGAAAATTGTAGAGCCCCAAAGTAGGGTACTCTGTACTTTTGTATTTCACACCCAGAAAATTAGAATAAATTAAAAACAGAATTTCCCTAGCACACTTATCACATGAAGTCAGGAGGGTCTAGAAATGGATATGTAGAGTCACTTTAATGTCTACAATATCTTGGAACACTCCTTATTCCATATGGTTCAACTGGGCCTAATATGCAAACCTTCAAAGTGGGTGACATAGGAACAAAGGAAGGACATGTAGAACACCTCTGAAGCATGAAACTGCAAACACTGTCAAAGAATTGCTATGTATGAGTGACCTCAAATGACACTACTCGAATCAATATGGAAAAAAGGGAAAACATTGAAACTTGAAGATACGGATGGAAAAAATGTCAAGTCTGAAGCCTCCAAAATAGGAACAAAGGAAGAGTGTCCATATGGTAAATGATCCATCTCACTAAAATGCATAGGTACCATCCACTGCATCTTCCTAGTATATAGGAACACAAATTGAAAACATGGCTCACTTCATCGAATCAAGGAAGCATTAGAACCAACAGAAGATACCCCCCCATAATGCTGATAGGGAGAGCTATAACAGATACATTGAGAGACTGCCAAAAATAACTGCATGATGAAGAATGTACAAGAAGAAATACAGTATGTGTCAAGGATGATCAGTCACTGACACACATGATGCTAATGTTGTGGAAGGAACACTCACTTGAAAAAGGTTCAGCGACCTCCCCATGGCACTTTATAATATAGTGCAAGTACAATCAGGTGTGTGTGTGAAATAGTGCACCTGTTACCTGCGACACAACACTTCAATAGATCATTACGTTAGTGAAAATGGGGTTAGTAAAGCATGGAAATCTACTAAAATCGATCTATTGTTTTCTAACTAGGAGGAGTGTGGAAAACAACATAATAGCCCTCAGGTTATGCCTTTTTCAGTGACATATACAACCTAGCATGAAAGATTCTATTAAAAATAAGAAAGATATCTAAATAACATGCATTCTAGTTCTAGAAATCAAGATTATAACAATGCATAATCATGGAAACTAAATGAAATATGAATCTATATAAATCCTAATAGCATAACAATACATTTTAATTCTAAAATTTAGGCTTATTTCAGCTCAAAAACTCCTTCTATTTATAGAAGAAATGAGGAGAGAGAGGGGGGACAAGGGTCATTAATGGAGTTCCAAAACCCATTAATGATGTGTAAGAGGCTTTAAATACCAAAGGCATTAAATAAGAATGGTGGAAGGCATATGCATTAAATGAAAACATTTAAGAGGCATGGTGAGGGTGTAAGAAGCAAGCTTGAGAAGGTGGACTTAGAGGGAGTCAAGCTTGAGAAAGTTGACTTTCTCAAGTGGGTTGAGTTCCTAATCACATTTTTAGGAATGTGACATCATTACGAGGTGGGTTAGAATGGGATTAGGATTAGGATTAGATTTAGCATGGGGTGAATAGGTTGGGATGGGTTTGAACCCAGGGTCAAGGTGGTTGAGGTAGGTTAGGTTAGGGGTTTAGGAAAATATTAATTAAATGAATTATATTAAATATATTCATTCAAAAATAGAAATATTAATTATTTAATATTTTTATTGCTTTAGATAATTAATTAGGACTATAGCCAATTAATTAGATTAATTTAGGCTAGAAGATAGGCTTTTTGCAAGTGATTTGATATAAATAGGGATTTATTTA
>MU224206.1:1131784-1147313 GCA_018584345.1 Thuja plicata
AATTAAAAGCACTTAGGACTTTAGATTTAAATCAATTAATCATAGGGATTTTAGCTAATAATCATTTGAGAATTAGGAATTAAATGTAATGTCAGATTTATGCAAATTTGGGTTTTCTGCATTTGAAGCTCAGTCAATTAAAGTCAATTAGGAGAAGAATTTGCCTAGTACAATAGGACTTCGAGGATGAGAAAATGCACCAAAATTGATTGATTATTAAGTGCCAATTTTGGGGTGTTATAGTTAGATGCATAATGGTCTCATCAGGGAATTCAATCCTTAAAGGTTCATCATCTTGAAGTGGTGAATCAGCCAATTGATCTACAAGGACTTGTCCTTTAATAGCCCTCATTTCCACATACTCAATGTCAAATTCACTTAGAAAGAGGACCCATGTTTCCAGACGTCCTATTAATGGTGTTTTTCTTAAAAGGTACTTCAGAGGGTTGATCTTAGCAATGAGCCTTACTGTATGTGAGAGCATGTAGTGTCTCAATTTCTGTGATGCAAATATGACTACTAAGCATGATTTCTCAATAATGTTGTAATTGAGCTCATAGGAGACTAGTGTTCTACTGATGTAGTAGATAGCTCTTACTTTCTTAGTTTCATCTTCTTGTGTTAGCATACTCCTAGTGATGTAGTTGTAGCTGAAATACACAAGAGTAATGTCTTTCCATGAATAGGCGCCATAAGAATAGGAGGAGTAGCTAGGTACTCTTTTAATTCTCTAAAGTTGGATTCACAGTGTTCATCCCATTTGAAGGTGACCCCTTTATGTAGTAACTTGGTAAAGGGTTGTGCTTTGTCAGCAAGTTGTGACATGAACCTTCTGATTGATTGAAGTCTCCCTTGTAATGTTCTCATTTGACTAATGTTGCATGGAGGATTCATTTCTAGTATAGCTTTAACCTTTGTTGGGTCTACTTCAATTCCTTTCGCTGAAACAATAAACCCTAAGAGCTTTCCTGATTGGACCCCAAAGGCACATTTCTTGGGATTAAGCCTGAGTTGAAATTGCTCCATTCGATCCAATATCTTCCTTAAGTCATCAATATGAGTGCTCCTTTATTTGGATTTAGCTAAGGTGTCATCTACATAATCCTCCATGTTTTTATGCATCATATCATAGAATATAGTATTCATTGCTATTTGATATGAGGCACTGGCATTCTTTAACCCAAATGGAGTGACGTTCTAGCAAAATGTGCCCCATGCACATATAAATGTGGTATTCTCTTGATCCTCGGGGGAAATTTTTATCTGATTATAGCCTGAGAAACCATCCATTAGTGAATACATTTGGTAGCCTGTTGTGAGGTCTATGATCATATCAATATTAGGCAGGGGGAAGTCATCCTTAGGACATGCCTTGTTTAAGTCTCTGAAGTTTGTACAGATCATGATAGATTTATCCGATTTAGACACTGGGACCACATTAGAGATCCATCTTGCATAAGCGATGACTCTGATGAATCCATCTTTCAACAATTTCTCTAGCTTGTCTTTTACTAGCAATGCAACATGAGGATGCATTTTTCTTAGTTTTTGTTTCACGGGTTTGATCCCGAGAGCTATAGACAAGTGGTGCATTATCAATTTAGGATCCATTCCAGGCATATATGTATAAGACCATGCAAAGTTTATCTTTTTCTCTTTTGGAAACTCAGTGAACTATGTCTTCTCCTCTTTTGACAAATATTGTGATAGGTGTACTATTTGAGGATCTTCAATTGTGCCCAAATTAACTGGCTATGTTGGTTCTATCAAAACTGAAGACCTTTCTTGAAAGTGCTCAGGGAGGATATCAAGAATCTCATCCTTTGGCGCCTCTAAGAGGTTTTCACCATCAGATACATCTTTTGTTTTTACTATTTTTGGATATGACACTGCCACAATGTGGTTTTCACTATCAGTTCCCTTTTTCTTTTTTTTCTTTTTTTTTGACTTAGAAACTTGATATCCTCCTATGACATATTCATGCTCCTTGCATTGGTGGAAGAAGGGTAAGGTTCAAAAGCATTTAGATAGCAAGCCAAGGTGTACTTATTATGAAAGTCAAGGATAGGAGTAGGATTTGTATTATTCCAATCAATTAGGTTGGGGTTTATTAAAGACGAGGAGTCAGACTCTAAGAAGGATAGCATCATGTTAGCGTCAAGACTATTAACTAACATGACATGTCCTATTAAGTTACGTTTGTTGATGTTTAGATCAACAAAAGTTAGATCGTCATTAAAAGGGTCATTGTTAGTTATATGTGGACCAAACTTTAGCGACTCGTCAGTGGAACTTTCATCATCATCTCTTCATAAAAGAGGCTTCTTTCTTTTTGCCTCTAAAGTTATTCTAGACTTATGAGAACACCAATCTCTCCATCAATGATTGGGGGAAGGAACTCTTCCTCTGCTTCAGGAATATCAATATTGTTGGAAGTAGTGTTAGAATGTTCATTGAGTGTTGATGGAGCTGCAAACATGTGAATCACATCTATTTCAATGTCCTATGTGGCAACAGATAGCTCATCCCATTCATAATCATGAGAGTCATTTACTTTGTCATCAGACCTGTTTAAGAATTTTTCTATAGTTATCTGATGTACTCGATTAGCCACCTAGGGATCAAAGTGTGGTAAATCAAGGGCATGTGTGATTGTGACTAATTACCCCCAGTTAGGATGTGAATCATGTTGTCAGGGTGTGCTCTATGTAGCCATTGCTATCAATGGTATCTCTGGACCATCTACTATTGTGTCTCCTACCTCTTGAATAGGAGCTTGTGCTAACAAAGGTATGTGAATATCTTGTGGTATCTCAAAGCTTGGTACATAGCACTCTCCTTGATAGTCAGGATTCTTTGTGCTTACATGTAATGATATTTCATAGGACCATTTTTCTAGTTCTATCTCTTTTGTTTCATCACTCCCTTTGTTAGAGATCGGACTATTTTTTGAAGTAGGTTTGTTAGATTCATTATTAAAACCTAGTCTTGTTTTAGCTCTGGTATTCCTGAACTCCATGTGCACAGGCTCAATAAGTCCTCTTCCTGTGTCACTTAGAGGTATTTTTCCTTTGTATCCCATTTTCTTGAGGAGGTCGTATCCTTTACCATACTATTCTGGGGATATTTCTACATGTTTGACCTCATCTTCCTTTGGTTCTCCTTTGTAAAGCTAGGCCAAGACTGCTTGTTCTTCTGTGTTATTTAAAGAAGATGTGGATGCCTTAACCATGCTAGTTTCTTTTTGGACTTCTGGCATTTGAGATGCAGCATGTGTGAATGATGAGGAAGGGCTTCCATAGGATCTTGGTGATACTGGTAATTTTTTCAGTGACGGAGTCATGTCCAGCTTGTATTCTCCCCTACCTTTTATTGTGACCACATTAATTGATTGGAAAGATATGTCTTTAACACCTTTGATTGTGACCACATTAATTGATTTAGTTTTAATGTCTAGTATATTGATCACATTATCATTATTGGAGTAGGTGTAGTTTACTTCATTACCTTTTCCCTTAGATGCTTCCCCTTTCTCATAATTAGGGAATGGTTTTTTAAATGTTGTATGATCTTTGTTGGTAGTGTGTCCTTCCACTTTGGTTTTTCCTCCTTCAATAAGGTCTTGGATGACATGTTTAAGTTTAAGATAGTTGTTATTCTTGTGTCCTTTATTTTTGTGAAAGACACAATAAGAATTATCATCCCACCACCGTGGTTTGACCGCTGGTTCCTGTTATGCCCTGCATCCCCGTCCCTATATTTTGTGTGCAAAATGTTGGGTCCCACTTTTTTTTGTTTTGCTTTTTGCTCTTGCCTTGTCTCTTTCTTTGTCTTCTTTTGTTTTCCTTCTCCAGGGTTTTCTTCCCCGTAGTTGTGTTTTGTTTTGTTGGTTTCTTATGCCTCCGGACCCCGGTCCTAGAGTTGTTCATCCTTTGTCGGGAGCTGGACTCCGGACTCTGGGATTCTTCGCCGCAATGTTCTCTTTCCTTAAGATGATATCGTTGCAGGGAATCCCTGGGCCCGGAGTCTGGAGGTATGTCTATCCAGAGTTTGCGGGTGGGAAGGTTGCTTGCTTTTTACCACGGGTATAAATAGAAGTTACCTGTCATTTTCACATTTACCGCGATTAAACACTCAAGAAATCAGAGCGATTTCAGAGAGATTTGTAGCAATTTAGCGATAATCCAATGCTAATCATTTCCAGCATTTCTGAGCAATTGTGAGTGGTTTGTGGTGGCGGGTTGTGATCATTTGGTAGTTGGAGCTATTGTAGAGCTTCCATGGAGGCTTCTTTTCCTCTCCTTCCTGCATTTTTAGGTTGGTGCCTCCTCTCCCTTCAGCTTTCCTTCTGTCTAGTATCGTTGGTTTTGTGTTGCCTTTACCTGTTTGTTTGTTCCTCTTTCGTTTCTTTCTAGTTTTCCACCCGTTGGTGGGTCAGCTCTATCAGAGGGTTTTCCGCCCTCTATGCAGGTGTAATCTAGTTTGTATATAGTGTAGGAAGTTGTAGATATTTTGTGCTTTGCCTGGTTTCTTGTAGATATTTGTTCTGCTGTGTATATATGTATAAATTTGGTGTATATTTGTTGTATATCCCTCTATTCTATGTGTATATATCCTTTAGCTCTGATGTATATCTTGTGTGTATCCTACCGGGTAGCTTAGCAAGCTTGTTGTGTTTCCCATGTCGCTGGTTTTCATTCGCAAGCTCATTCTGAGTAGAATACCACCTGTTTGAAACTTGGCTCTCGGCCAGTTTCAAATAGGTGGTTTTCTCTCTCCTCCGTAAAACCAACCTGACTCTCATTTATGCCCCATGACACATTTAAATCTATCCAAGTGGCCTTCACTTTTCACGCATTCAGACAGTTGGCTCGGTCGAAATCGCCATAACTCCTATTTATTGCTCACCCACATGGCGCCCACATGGGTCTGACGATTCGCTTTCGGTACATCTTTGCCAATGGTTACTTCCCCAGACTCTGGGTCTATCACCATCACCCACCCCGTGTCCTTCTTATCAAATGTGATAAAATTCTCAGACCCTGATAGTTAATCAAATTCCTAAGTTCACGATATGTACATGTATGTTGTCCAGAATTTTGAATGAAACTAACTTTTCAGGGGAAGCAAACACCGTTATGGTAAGATCTCTGGACCCCGAAGTATTTACTTATTAATGCGTTCTAATGATCGCTTTGCCTTGCAGATTTTTGGAGCAGTACTTTCAAACATGTCTGAAGCATCCGCATCCTCACCACCCAGAAGTATGGAACTTCCATCTATGGAAAGTACCAAGGCGGAAGTAAGATCCTAAATGGAGAAGGATCTAGAAAACATTCCTTTGAGCCTGAAATACATGAAGGATAGAGTCATCGCAGGCTCAAATATTGAGTCTAAGGTCCAGCTTATTACCTACACTAGTGTCAGAACATGGCCAGAAATGCAGGCCTTGGTCAAAGTTATGTACATTCAGCGACAGGTCAGAGATCCTTTGGCCATTCAAATTGGAAACTTTGGGATTCTTAAAGCAGCTTGCTTCCCGTGCTTGGTGCAGTCACCGAAGCTTATTCTCATGCTCGCGGCTCTTTACAACACATCTATTTGGGCTGCTATGCTCGCACCGCCGGAGCCAACAGGGTACCCCACTCCTTTAGTGTCTCTCAATCCTGATACCTTCCAGAGGAGCTTGGGAATCCATCAATTTTAAAAGCTGACCGTGGTCACCCGATCTGATGCCTTGGCCCAATTCAAGTAATTGGAGGAGGCAGCCCGCATATATATGAACAACAATTGGCTCAAAGTCCTGAAGAAGGACCCCAAGAGGATGAAGCTAGAGATCCCCAGGTCTGAATTCAAAGAGAGCATCCAGATGGGGATAATAGCACTATGTCAGGTCTTCGGGCAATAGCATGCCTGAGAATTTTCTAGATGGATGTACTACTTCTTTCTTGGTATAAGTATAGCAGGGGATTGTTTTGACTAGGCGGCCATAATTTCAAACCATGTTGACTCCCAGTTCTTTCAACTGGCCAAGAAGAAGAAGTTTTATATGACTTATTATGTCCTCTGGGCCCTTGCATAATAGAGACCCCACACCAATGGGCTACTCATTGACGGCATACTCGGGATCGGCCCAAGTCAGAAGGCCCCTTAGGACTACTTTCCACAGATTCAATGGGAGGCCAGTTTCCCCAATTTTTATCAAGTAAATGACACGTTCGTTTACTACCACCTACTCACACCCACCCTGGATGTAGGATACCACCTGACCACAGAGGTGATGAATTTGGTCTGAAGTTACGGATATTATTACATAAAATTTTAGCAACATACATACATAAGGGTGACCGGCTTCTGCGGGAAACCCTACTTGTTGCCCAAACACTACGAGGACAAGATAGTCCTCCTAGAGTATTACAGGTAGATAATGGAGTTGCATGCCTTATATGCCCTAAAGAAGGTAACTAATATTCCATTCCCAATCACTTGTGGGAATTATTCTTGCAGTCTGGCCGCCGCCAAAGAAGCGGACAATGAACTAAAAATCTATAACTTGGCAGAATTCTACTTGGCGCAGAAGCATTTTGATCTGCATGGCAAGTTTGTGGCGACACTTCCCCGAGCATCAGAGCCCCATCAATACCATATGGAGTAATTTTTGGAAGACTTTGAGGATGATGTCGAGGTCCAAAGCTGGCACTACGTCAGGATGACCGCAGGTATGATGGAAAGATTGAAGCTCTGGAGATTCTCAGAGGACTTCTTAGACGCTGGCTCCGTGATAGATCCCTAGTACAAAGAAAAGGGGATCGATACATTGGCCCTCCCACCAGTAAATTGGGATTCCCAGGAAGGGTCCACCATTGAGGACTTCACCCATGAGGTGGTCAAATACAGCCATGCTTACTTCAAGAAGGTGTGCTCCGAGAGTGTCCGCAGAGCGGCCCAGCTAGTACCAAAGGAAACCTCGGGGGCCGGGACATCTTCATAGGGAGAAGATAAAGGGAAAGGAATAATGATAACTCCTCTTGTGCAAGAAGTCCCTATAAAGGAACAGCTAAAGCAGTCGTTGGCAGCCTCCCAGCAGATGAAAGATAGGATAATCACACGGTTGGCAACCCCGGAGTCAATGGTTGGACCTATTCTTCCCCCCTCCTCCCCTTCACTAGAAACCTTGATGGTTAAGGCAACAGGGGTGGATTTGGTGGAGAAAGTAGCAATAAGGGATGCAGATCCACCCTTTATTACCCAGAGGAGGAGGAGGCTTGACCCAAAGCCCAAAAAAGAGCCAGAGTTGGGGATGCCCCAGACTCCACAAGTTGAAATCCTTTCTTCTGACTCCCCAGAGCCAGAAAAGGAAATAGAGCCTATCGATGCCTTAGACAACCCTCCCTCGTAGGATGAGTTTGATGATGTTTTTGCAACCGATGAATTTGGTAATCTTGGGGGGGACATCGAGTGAATAGAGGCTGAGGTCCCAGCACAGGAAGAAGCTGAGGAACAAGGAACTGCGCATGAGCAGGAAGAGCAAATGGAAGAAGAAAAGGAAATAGAGCAGGAAACCACCTTTGAAGTTTAAAAGATGTAAGATACAGGGATGGACAAACAAAAGTAGAGTGAACAAGAAGCATCTGCTGAGGGAACCAGACCTATGGGAGCAACCGTATTCTCAGTCGCCATGTTCCAAGTGCCACTCCCCGAAGCAACCTTTGGGCAGGTAATAACCACAGCAAAAATGCTAAATCTTGGCCTGGTACCTCCCCTATTTCCAAAGGATGTATCAGAAGAAGAGATCCCAACAACTGAGGCCGAAGAGAAAGAAAAACAAGAGGAGGAAACCCCCGGGACAGCTGATGAAGGTCCAGACAAAGCTAAAGATACAAAGGACAAGGCTGAGGAAACAAACTTCACTGGGGGAAATGTTCTAGATAAAACCCAAGATAAAGAGAAAGGGGCGGGTGAGACTCACACCACTGAAGATGAACAACAATAGGACACCAGGGAAGAACTGAAAGAATAGACTCTAGCAAACAAGCCACCCCTACCACCTCAGTGGTTAGTGGAAAGAAAGAAGAGAAAGGCCCCGTCCACCCTAAGAGCTCACCTCTCCCTAGTCGAGATGATGGCTCAGGTCCAGGAACCACAAAAGGCTAAGAAAGCCTGAATGGTTCATACCATTTGAACTAGGCCAGGCAGAGAAACAGTTGTAGTTGTGGCAACACCTCCCCCAGACACCGATGAGGCAATGGCCAAGGCCGGAGACTATGATATCATGGAGATATCACTGGGAAAGAGAGGAAAATAGGGAAAAGTAAACCTTTTAAAAGAAGCGACCAAAGCCATGGAGGCCTGATATGAAAATGAGGCTCAAAGGCTCAAAGAGGAAAAGGAAAAGATAGCTAACCTCATGGGGTTGCTTACTGAGCTGGCCCAGCCTATTAGTACCATTCCTTCGGAGGCCTCCACATCTAATGTGCCATTACCATAGAGCAACATTAACTCCGTGTGAGCAATGAAGAAGAAGGCCCAAGCGGTCGATGAGTGGGTCGCTCTGCAAGTAGGAAACACCTAGTGTTTCCTAATATCCATCCTCCCAGATTTATATGCGGCTCAACAAATTCTACATCAGGCAGAAACTATCCTTAACATATGGGAGGGTGATATGGAAAATTACAAAGCATGGAAGGTAGAACTAGAGGAGCTCCTCAACCTTAGGGAAGAGATGGTCTCCAAATCTAGGATTCTGGGAGAAGAATCATTTGACTTTGTGAGGACCCAACACTCCAGAATTGACCTCACATTGGAGGTACTCAAGCAACTGGTAGGGTCTCTACAAGATAAAGTCAATACAGTGCAGTATTCTTCAGATATGTACAAGGCATTTGTCATAAAGGTCTCCAAAGCTGACCCATTCAGCACTGACACATGTACTCTGGAGGAATACATTTTGGGGAAGTTTAATGAATTGATGGAGTCCAAATATCAATCCCTGGAGGGACTGGATGGGACTCAAATGATAGGGCTAACTCGCATGGTCCTTAGTGGTCATGATGCAGCAAAAATGGCCGATGAGTTCAAGAATAATGTTCCAGAGCTAGGGGAACAAATTGAGGCGGCTAAGTACTGGCGGTCTAGCCTTAGAGAAATTGATGAGGATGGAATCTCCCGCCTTCTCCAAACCTTCAATGACAACAAGCAACAATAAAGTTTCTCCGGAGGCCAGAGAAAACCCAAGCATTTTGTATTCTTTATTCTTTCAGAACATAAGTTCCCAGATCCTGAATCCCAGAATCTTGGATCCTAAATTTTATATTCTTTCAAGTGATCCATGTCCCGGTCCCCGAGGCCGACCGGTCACTTTCAGAAGTGGTTAATAAAGACTGTCAGAAGGTAGTTGGCTACATCGAGGAACGTCAGATCAATAATTGGTTTTCTAATAGATGGTCTTCTCAAGGCGCCACTTTGGATGTACACCTGGCACATTGGAGACAGGGCACCGCATTTCCTATTTATGAGGCATGTAGCCTCGATCCCCAGGGATCTAATTTTTTCCTTCTCTTTCTTGGATCTCTTCTCGAGGCTAATTCCTCTGCTATACCTTCTTGTCTTATTCTTCTGACACGTCAGGCCTATTCTGTCTCAAGGTCTTTTGTAGGGTGGTACAGGTAGTATCGGCCCCCATATATTATATTTTATTGCAGTGTAATGTAAAATAGGGTTAGGGTTAGGGTTAGATGAAGATGTGTATAAATAGTAAGTCTGGCCCATTTACAAGGGTTGGAAAAATTGATGATTTTGCTGTCCACAGTAATAGAAAAGCAGTATTTTCATTTCAGTTGCAGAGCTCAATGCTCTATTATTTCACCTTCCAATAGTTAGACGCTCCCCTGGAGCCACCAATGTATCACGCACCAATGTTTGCTGGAAGAAATATTAATGAAGAAGGGAGAGTTCTTTGCAATGATGTTGTTGGCATTCAAACTTCTGAGTTAATGGTATTTTATGTTTTATGTTCCTTATGTCTTCTGCTCTGATATTTTAAGTAGCTTAACGACCTCTTTTCCCTTGCTACTAACAAAATACAAACTGATGGTTGTGTATTTCTTTGGTATTTAGTGTAGTATATCAGAGCATTATCAATGTTTTGAAGGTTTAAACATAACTATAGATAGATGAAATACTTATGACCCTGCAAGATATTTTTCAATTTATTTGCTAAGTGTAGAATGCTTGGAGAAACCTCACCTTCCTGAATCTCCAGAGAGAATGAGTTGAAGAAACCAGCTATCCCCCTCGAAAATAGTCACTTCTCCCAACCAAGCCCCACACCATCATGACTTGAAACCCAGGTGCTTGGAGGCCCAGGGAATCTAACTTCCCCGGATAGCCTTTGCAAGTGGAGTTGGTAGGTACCCCCGGTACCCAGTGATAACTTATGACTATTGGCAGACCCAGTCATTAAAACCCCATCAACAAAAACTGGCACTAGAAGGAGGGCATGAACTCATCCCCCTCTCAAGATTTTGATTTTACACGTCCTGAAGGTTCCCCGAGCTATAGTTTTAGGATTCAAGCCTTCAGTGGGATTGGGTCTTTCTCCCCAGCAAAATTTGAGATAATCCTTAGGTCTGCCCCAAACCCTAAAAGGTTTGTTGAACTTGAGCCTCCTGCTCAAAAGAAACGGACCCTGAAAACCACACCAGCCACTATTGTCTGGGGGTCTAGCATACCTCAGAATACCCAAACTTCTCAGAAAATCCTAGGAACCACCGCTCAAACTACCCAAAATCCAATTCCCCCAATGGTTGCATATTTCGGTAACACCAGGTCCCTAATGGGAACTTTTTTGGGTGCAATCAATGACTTACCCTCACACCCGGAGAAGATCTGCCCACAATATGAGCACTTAGGCTCACGGACTGCAAAAGAACATTTACAGGCATATAAGGATGCCATGAACTGACACCAGATCTAGCATGAAGATGTTGTGACCCAGATGTTTCCCTTGTCCTTAGGGCAGGGCGAGTTGAACTGGTACCTTAACCTTCCCGCCAACTCCATTAACAGTTGGCAAGACATGGAGGACGCCTTCTTTGCTGCCTTTTGCGTACATGTGGACCTAGCCTGGTCCCATAGCTAGTTCATCTCCATTAGGAAGGAACCCAGTGAGCCTCTTGTAGCATTCAACCATCGGTTCTAGCATGCCTTGAAGCGGTTCACGGGCCCTTTCATCCCATCCCCAGAAGTAACCATACAGACTTATCTTAATGCGATGGACCCCTTCATTGCCACTTCCTTTGGAGAACAACCACCGTGGGTGACCGAGATACTTTGGTGAAGGTTTACAATCTAGCCTTAGAATTATCCCATGGTCTCAACAAATCCCCAGGTGGGATTGGGCAGAGCGCGCCCTTCAACATGATCCCCAGTGGAACAGTGTATGCTGGGGGCTATAACCCCAATTTGGCAATGGGTGCTCCCTTGATGGAAATGAATCCCCCACCACTGCTGATAGACCAGCAGGCCTGATATGTTTATCCATCACAGACTCAAGCAGTACAAAGTCTGGAAGCCTTCACTTGGAATCAACTGTAGCAGGCACAATAGCCTCAGATACAACCATTCAGAGTGCCCTTCTTTCAGTCATCCGCGACTGGAGGATTGCCGCCCTCGACTCTGACTAATACTGTTGCCTTCCCGGGAAACCAACAACAACAACCGTCACACTATGATGCCAATACTCAATTGACCATCGAGGTTGAGTCCCTCTGGTGAATTTTGTCTACCTAGACTATGGACATGGGTCAGCTAAAGGCAGGGTCCTATGCACCCCAGAATTCTAATTCCCAGAGGGGGAATATCTTCTTAGGCCAATGAAACAACAATGCCAGGGGAAGAAACTTCAACAATGGGCCTCAGCCCAATCAAAAGCAATGGAACAATAACACGAACACCAAATCTCCACCTTCGAACCAAAATGCCAACCAATGTGGTGCTGGACCATCACATTTCACACCAGTCACAGACTTCCAGCCCATGACTAATTGGTGTAGATTGCACGACATGGGCTCACACAATGAGGTGAATTGCACCACGTTGGAAAAGGTCATCATGATCTCCCAGCTAGACAGACAACAATCGCATGATGCTACTCCCCGAGAGCCTCCTGTGCAGGATTCAACCCACAGTGCCTTCACTTGTAAGACCATCTTCTTTGAAACTTCTGAGGAAGATGAAGAGGAATCCAAATTGCATGGATTCTTTGATGAATCTATCCCACCCTTTGAGGCCAATGCCTTCACCAACCCATGGACTCCATACATTACTCAGAGTCAGGCCAGTAAAGGACCAGCTTACATGCCTACGCCCCCTATCAAGGACACTCATCCCCAGGATAATGCAACTGACCAGCCTGCTCCTCTAAAAGGTTCTAGCTCTAACCAAGCGAAAGACCTAGCCAAGGGGAGTCACCAATTCCTAGGAGGAAGATTCGACATTACAAAGGTGTTAGAACAGACCACCACCTCCATGACCTTAATGGAGGTTTTTCTAAACTGTCCCAAATAGAAGAAGTCTCTTCTGAAGCTCTTGGGAAACCTGGAAGTCGTCATTCACCCGCCCAAGACTGTCTCGTTCGAGGATGCCAACGCGGCTGTCTTTTGGGGAAATAATGAAGATCCTCCCTTCCTACTAGGCCTAAATATCCAAGGCAAAGACATACACAATTGCTCAGTAGACTCTGGATCTTTAGGTAACATCATGCCCTTATCCATATGTCAGAAGCTCAGGTTCCATCCCACCCCATCTAATGGTGCAGTGATCCAGCTGGATAAGACTGCCGTGAAAATTGTGGGGGAATTGAAGAACATCCAGATACAGCTTATCCAGGACCCCAGGATAGCCAGCATAATCGACGCCCAAGTGGTGGACATCCTAGAGACTTATGGGATGTTATTAAGTTGGAATTGGTCTAAGTCCTTGAATGGATACTTTTTGACCCACTTCTCCCACTTATGGCTCCCCTGGGAAGGAGAATCAAACAAGATCTGGGTTGAAAGTGAACCCCGGATGAAGCAGGCCCTTACCGAGGTCGGGAGGGTCAGTGAGGTCTTCTTCTCTGAGACTTCCCCCAGGGTGTATCAACCCTTTGAAATCCTAACATTTGATTTCACCCTTGGGGAGGATCCCCTAGTATTGCAGAGAACCCAAGACCTAGAAGAAAAGCTGAGAGTTGAGGTTGACTCTCAAGGTGCCACAGCGACCCCCGCTACACTCCTATCTGGCACTTGGTGCTGAGTACACTATCAAAAACATTCAAAACTTGAGTGTGGCCTTTGCCTTTTAGTAGCTACCTGGAACATCGATGCCTTCTGGAATAGAGAATGTATAGTTGATTCTCTGGAGCCCAGTGTTCCTACGAGATGCACTCCTTTGGTGCCATCTCCCCGAGAATCCCAAATTCAAACCACTCTAGAGGTAAACCCCACCCGCATGCCAATAGTTCAGGAGGAAGCTCCTCCCAAGTCCCCCAAAAGCAATCTAAAGGCTACTCTCGCTCCCCAGCCTCAGAATGCGAATAACGATTTGTGGACCCTCAAGTTCGATGGGTCCCGATCTAAACAAGGCTCTGGGGCCGGAGTAGAATTAATCAACCCATGAGGGAAATCCTTCCTCGCATCCTACAGACTATATTGTGTTAAGGAAAGATGTCACCCGCCTCCGGGCTCTGGGTGATTTAGAGTTGGTTGTCAAATAGGTGCGGAGTCAATATACATGTCACAACAAGAGACTAGCTGCATACCGCAATCGGGCTTGGAGTCTTATTGAATATTTTTATGCCTTTGGCATTGATCTCATTCCCCAGCGATGGAACTATGTCCTGGATTCCCTTACCATTTCTGCCAGCACACTTGAGCCCATGGCCGGCTCGTGACTCTGAAGATTTTCGGTTGAGATGGTCCCCACCCCGTCTATTCCAGATAATATCACCCACTTTCAGGTTTTTGAGGACGATCAACTTATCCTATCCTTCATGGCCAATGTTGGTGTCTTTGAAGACCAAGTAGTGGAGGAACGAAACCATGATGATACTGGGTAGGGTGACAAAGATGATGGGATCATGGACCTACCCACTAATACCATCCCAAAGGGGATGGTTGCACTTGAATGAATCTTTGACTCGGACCCTCGGGCCTGAGAAAAGACATCGTCTTCCTCTGAGGGAGGAAAGTTTGAAAGGGTAAATATCGGCTAGCCCGGTGAAGAAAAGATGATCCACATTGGCACCTCCTGCTCCCCTGAGGAGAAGGAGAAGATTCTTGTGGTTCTCCGAGAATACATAGATGTAATTGCATGGGGATATGAGGATTTGAAAACATATGACACATCCATTATGACTCATACTATTCCCCTGAAACCTGATGCTACGCCTTTTTGGCAAAAATAATGACCAGTCAACCCACTGATCGAACCCCTAATTTGTCAAGAGGTAGAAAAATTGTTATCAGCCCGGATAATCTTTCCAATTTGGCACACTACATGGGTTGCCAATTTGGTCCCTGTGAGAAAGAAGAGTGGTGAAATTTTCCTTTGCGTGGATTTTTGAAACCTGAATAAGGCCTCCAAGAAAGATAATCACCCTCTCCCTTCACTGGATGAGGTGTTGCAGATAGTAAATGGATCCCAAATGATGTCGTTCTTGGATGGGTACTCCAGATATAACCAGGTCATGGTTAAGTATGAAGATAGAGAGAAAACAATGTTTACCACCAAGTGGGGAATGTTTGCCTACAGGAGGATGCCCTTTGGTTTGATTAATGTAGGGGACATAATAACCCGACCAAAATAACCCTGGACAAAATAACCCAGCCATAATAACCTGAGGACAAAATAACCCACGGTCATAATAACCCAATCTAAAATAACCCAGAGTCAAAATAACCCATGGACAAAATAACCCCATAAGATTATAGAGAAAGGAAAACAAAATTTATAAATTACAAGTATATTTCTAAAAAAAAATTATTCAAATTTTCAATTGAAGTGTCAAATTATGAGCAATGCCCCTTATATAATCTAAAATATTATTATTTTCATAACCATCAACTAGTCTTTTTAGTCTTTCTTTGAGTTCACGATATTTTTTCCTACTTGGTTGCGTAGTGTGTCCAGCCATATATTTCTCTATTTTATTCTCTTGGTGACCCTGTTCTTTTTTCACTGCTTTGATGAATTTCCAGATTGAGCTATGCGATGACTGAAGCAATTCACTAAATCCTCTATGCCATCCCTCAATAGAATTATTGGTTTTGGGAAGATCATCTTGAATAGCTGCATAGCAGTTCCACATTGTGATTGGAAACTTGGGTGACCGTCTGTTGCCTCTTCTAGTTAGTCTTCCAGTCCATGTGTCTTCAAAATAATCAATTATGGGTTGCAAAGTCTCCTCATGTTCTACATAATAAGGAGATTGTAGAAGTATTTCAAATGCACTGATTACATATATCTGAGGCACAAAAGCTAATGCAAC
>MU224206.1:1163916-1182827 GCA_018584345.1 Thuja plicata
ATTGGCTTAGGTGATTAATAAAATTTAGTGATTAGATCACTTAGGAGATTAAATTTGATTTGAATGAATTATGTCAGTCGATTGAAGAGTTGTCTGAACATAATTGGGGGTATGATCACACTTAGGGCAAATAGGGTCTATGGTCAGAGCAGACCAAATCTAGGTGGTTACATCAAACACAAAATGTGCGGGATCCCAAACATGCATGATGACACTTTATCTCAGTGTGTTTGCAATAAAGTTACAAAAAAATATGCATACAATATCCAGGAATGACTGAAAGATAAAGAAACATATGTAAATGCTCTCAAGGAGTCATCCCATGCACAAAAAATGGTCCTAGCACCTGAAACTGAATAAAAAATACCTAGAGAAGATTCTGGTAATCAGAACCATACAAGAAGGATAACAAAACCAGCTTTCCAACGCCATGCATAAGTCAAAAAATGGAGTCCGGAGAAGCAATATATAGTGACCAAAGCGCAAAAGGTAACCCTGAATTTTACTAAAAAAATCCTGAAAGATGGAAACATCAGATAACCAAACCTAAAAAATTAAATTGGCCTCGGAACCATCTTTCCGTCGATATCTCGTTTGGCGAAAAAAGCCTCCGTTTGCTCAAGTTATGAGCAAAATACCACCACGAGATCAAAAACCAAATGAACCTCATGAAGCCTCAACTAAAATTGGCGGAGCCCTGCTAAACTGGTAATCCTCCAAATCTGGATTGCCTCCAGATTTTCGGCCAAATTTGGCAAAAAAAAAAATTATTATTTTTTTAATGAAAACAACAATTGTTTTTTTTTTGAAAAAAAATAATTAAAAAAATATAATGTATTTTTTTTAAGAAAAAAACACAAAAAAATAAATATATTTTTAATTGAAAAAAATATTAAAACATTTATATTTTTTATTTAAAAAAAGGATGTTTTTTTTTTATTAAAGAAAAAAAATATTAAAAAAAAACTTTATATTTTTTTGTTTTAAAAAAAACATAGGGCTGTCAACTGGGTGACACAGAAATCGAGGCAACACAGAAATTGAGGCAAATTTTTGCCTCGTAAAGTATGCCAAGAAAAAATAGGGCCTAAATTTCAACTGTGTCCAAATCGGACGTGCCTTATATGAAAATAAGGGTTTTGGGGCATTCCGGACACAACCGAGATGTCATTTTTTGCTCAAACTACTCCAAACAAAAAATCCCCTCCAGATCCTTGAAACCCTCGGAGCTCCAAAACCTTCAAAAACTCAAGAATAGGTAGCAGCAACAAGGCTCTGATACCATGTTAGAATTCATCGAATTCATAAGCCAAGATCACCTGCAGCATAATAACCTGTCACAAAGCAAAGAATGGAGACACAACTCGGAATGTCCAAGAAATATGAAATATCATTGAGAGAAGGAATTGAGATAATTCCCGAGAGTGATTCAATAATTACAAAGTGATCAATCCTTATAAAGGAAATCAAAACCCTAAGAAGGGTGGAGAAACCTAGGTTGCATGAATAATTAATAAAAGAATCAATAATTGCATGCCTAAAGTTTAGCTTAAGTGAACTAGAGATAAAAAGGTGACTTTAATAATTAAATCATTATAAGTGAAAATACCTTTTTTAACTCTAACACAAACTTCCAGCCCTTACCAAGTGAAGAAAAAAGAATACATAGAAGGAGAAGAAACCTAGATTTGATCTTTGACTGACATGTGTCTCCTCCCTAAAAATATCTCATTTGAAAATATCTTCTCCCTTTTAAGAGAACACGATCTGATCTGATTTTCATGCATATTCTCCAAAAAACTTGAATCATTTGTTTCTTTGCTTTGCACCCTGAAATCTAGAAAATCCTTCATGAAATCACATTTCTTGCTTTTGAAATAAAACATTTCAACCATTGGTCTTGTGCTTAACTTTCACCTGGGCAAATTTAAATCATTTAAGACACTTATACTGTGTAGATTTTAAATAAAACTAAAGTTATATTTTTGCACTTAAGCTCCAAAGCCCTGTCACATGTCGCTTTTTGATTGGCTCTAGAATCCACCTAAGCACCCTATTGGTGCCTACATCATCTACACCTAGCACCATGTGTGACCACATGATCTAACTGGGCACACTACTGAAGTCATTGCGTGCTCACGCCCTACCGATACCAGTCACCACCGTCCTCATCATTTATGCGGGCCCCATGCACACCTTGCTACATCACTTCCAAATAGGTGCAGACCCACAAAACTTACTCGCCAAGCGAGTCCAAACATATCCCTCGAACCGTGGTCACTAAAAGCCTTTACCTCTTAGACAACTTAGATATTACCGCTTACATATAAAAAGGTTTAAAAATTCCTTCACACTACCCATGTGGGATAATTACTTCACAGTTATGTTAACAAACTACCATGTGCACTGGCCAATGGATTTTGTTTAGAAAGTTTCAAAACCATACTTACTTGTCTGACCATGCCATTATTTGCTGCGTTTCATATTATACAAAAATTTAATGTCTAAACTCGTCCCAAATCTCCATACTCATGTAGAGAAAAATAAATGATTGCAATGGTGTTGAATCGGGCTTTCCTACAGCCGCGTTAAGAGGATGTCCATTCTCTGTTCAAAGTTCCCAATTCAGTGTAGGCAGAGGGGTATTGTCTTTACAACTGTGGCTTTGCACTTTGAAAATCTATAACACCTCTTTCTCCAATACTAGGGGCACAAATTTGTTGAATGTCCATACCGTTTATTTCTTGCAACCTCCCAGCTTGGCGCAAGCAGGGAGGTGTACTGGAAAAGGTTGTGGAATGTGGCTTTTACACCAGCCAATGACATTGCTTGTTAGTTTCAAACGCCCCTTCATGTATTCCATGCTTTGCACACCGCTCCTTCTCATAAATGGTCCTCTATCTAACATTTAGAAATACCATACAAACCAATGTATTTAACTTCTCACAAGTCATTAGCATTTGTTAGAATAACTGAGAGGGAGGGTTGAATCAGTGGCCTCAAAAATATTCCAATAAATTAACCCAAAAACTTATTACCACAATTATAAGCCTCTAGTTATCTTCAATCCTACAAGATGAATGCCTTGAAATAATCTCAACAAATAACTACTACTCAGAGTTTACTGTTAAACCTTATTCTTACTGTTTACCGATTAGCAGTCTTTCATTTACCAAAATGCAGTAAATTACTTAGTGTATACCGATCAATCCAGATTAGTTATGTGTAATGCAAAACACTAAAGTAATGAATCATAAACACATTGACACATGGATTTTCAACGTGGAAACCTTGTTAAGGGAAAAACCACTTGGGACCGGTAACCCAAAATGTTCACTCTTTTGAAGTGAGCTTAGTGAAGAACCAACCCTATTAAAGGTTACAAAAACATTGATAGGTGTGATCTCGTTACAGGATTTAAATAGAATAGTCTGTCACTTGATATCTAGCATCTCTATCCTACCTTTTATGACCAAACCCAGCGTAGTTTTTCAATTGGTCTCTAGCATCTCTATGCTATCTTCGTGACCAAACCTTTTGATACTCCTTAGGATGTATCTCAATATATAAAGGATTGTTAAGTCTTTCTCGGTTAAGAGACTTTCTGATCCAATGGTTAAATTGAAACAGTAAATGATATGTTCACATATACAACTATACTTTACAGATTTTTAGATCCATTGTAAGCTCATAATACCTTTCTGATCAATGTATCTTTTCAATAACTTTGCTCCACTTCTTTCTACTCAGTGATGTTGTGCTTCTTTGGTGCTCAGTGTCTACAGAATTAGCTTTGTTCTCTAGCTTGATTGATCAGGTCTGATTGAAGTGTTGCTTTATCAGTTTCTCTTGAGCATCCTCTTCTTCTATTCACCCCTTTTTCATAATGAATTAGTTTGTATCTTTATAGACATGATTTCACCATTTCTCATTTCTTGACTTTCTTGTTTTTGGCGTGATCCACAATTTTAGCCAATCTTGCTTTAAATCTTTACTTCAGTTTTATCCCGTAGATTTCTCTTTGAAAACTGGAAAAAAAAAGCTTTAAATCTTTCTCTTATCTCTGGCTTTTAACTTGTTGATGAAAACAATATTAACAACCAGTTAACTCCTTTATCTCTTGCCAGAAAAGTCTTTTTTCATTTCTGAACTTCAATTATTTTTAGTGTTTAACTCCTTGTTAGCTTCAGTCAACACTTTAGTTCTCCTCGGTCATCTTTGTCGAGGTTGTCTGTCCGTCGGTTTACACTGTGATTCTTCTCATCGATAATTCATGTGATTATTCTTGTCGGTAATGCTTGCTCAAGTATCACTGTGACTTTCTTCTTGGGTTTCTCTATACGTCGGGGTGCACTTCCCGTCGGTGTTTGTTGTCACTTAGTGAACACTGATCTTTTATGCATTACTGAAAGCATAACATTTATCTTTCTGGCTCTCTAAAGTATTTGACACTTTGTATATAACCAATCATACTATATCAATTTGACATCAATGATAATACAATACATTAACTGATTTAATGTCTTGCATTAACTTTCTGCAGCTTGGTGATCATCAACTTAACATCTTCAAACTTTCAATCAGTTATAGTTCATCATTGTTTCCTCTATTATTTAGCATATCTCTAACCTAAACAAGATGAAGCTTCTGTAGGTGATTGGAGTCCAATATTTTGTTTCAATACCTCTTAACATATCTCTCAACCATGGATTTCAAATTTGGATTCCAGGATTCTAATTGAATGACTACAAAACCATTTCCCATAGAGACTAACACCAACCTTCCTTGCATACACAACAACTGCATTAATGTGTTTGAGTGGCATTCGTAATGAATATCTGGCATAGCATTTCCTTCGTTGCACACAGGCTAGGGTAACGTTGGTAAAATTTGGATTGATGCCTGCAAGCTTCATTTGATTTAGGATTCTAAGAATCTTCAACAAATTATTTTAGTATCTACAACCCTTAGCCATAAGACCATAGTCTTTGAAATATTCTGTCGATGTGGATTTTGATATGCTGCTTGAAGAATCTCGTGCATCCAAAAATACCATTATTTAAATTATAAATTGATTTAAAATAATAATATACTTTAAAACCACATAAACTGAGCATTGAACCACAATAATAAAAGTTGAGTCCTTGAGCTCCTGGTTTGAAAATCATCACTTTGAAATTGATTTTCACCTTCAATTTACCCAAACATGGCCTATGGTACAAATTGACCATAAAACATTGAATTGGAGGCCTCTACAACTAGCCTTGTATATCTTTGTAAACTGGCCCCAAAAATAGCAACTGGCCTCTGGAATTATCTCGTGGATGACTGATCAATGTGCAAACAGAAACTTAACAAAATCCACTTGGAGCTGACTTCTCAGAACTATCAAATGAACCCCTAAAGTCTAAAAACCTGGACATGGATTCATTTACATACAGAGAATGCAAGGTCGCAATTATTTTATTCTGATGGTCAACTGGTCAAGAAACATTACGCTTCACAGTCATCCTCCTGATAACTTTACTAATTCAAACTTTGTAAAACTGCATAAATTTGATTTGGAATTTGCTAAGAAAAATGGCCAAATAGATTGACCACAGTCTAAAAATCTTCATAATGGAACATTGGCATGATTATAATATAGGGGAATATTTGATTCCTCATGAAATTCAACTAGGTTAAAATTGTAGGACTATTATTTCTTTAATTTTTTTCAATATGTATCATCTTAAATATTGTCTCTTCAATTTTTTTCAATGTCTTGTAGATTTTTTATACTCATCTCATAATTAAAATGTGTGAATTAAATGTTTTTGGATCTCTTCCCATTCCCTACATTCTACTCTTCTCTTTATTTATATACCATGTTTGCATCACTGGTGTTAATTCCCAATAAAACAATTGTATGTGGGAAATGTCTATATTCGATGTTTCTTGTCTTCCAAGGCTATTGTTCATCGATACTTCAGGATGGTATGAAATTTTCCTTCCTTTTATACATATTGGATTTTGATTAGGATTTGAAATGCAGGTCAATCTGAGATAGAATTCTTATGTGTGTTCCATCAACATGCAGTGTTACAAACAAATGTATCTTGTAATTTTGACATCCTCACTTTTTATTCTTTAAATATTTTCTCCATCTCTAAAATATATTCAATAACATCTCCAACTCTATAAAATATTGGTAGTTTTCTATCTGAAATACACAATTTAATGTTTTGTGTTTATAGTATTGGTTCCTCATTCTTCATGGATTTTATGGTATGACTTTGGAACATGAATACTTCGCAGAATATAAAGATTGTATGTTGTAAATCCAATGAAGTGTATAAGGTATGAGATAATGTGCATAAGGGTTGGCTGAGGTTATTGTGTAGCGGGTCAACATATGATTTATCCTTAATTCTTAGTGGGACATGCACTAGTTGGTTATCATTAGTAAAATATTTTTTTTTATTCAAGAATTTATGATACTGTTTGAATTTGTGAACCATCTCAGTTTGAGAAGTTTTATGAATATATTAAATGGTTCTTTCATTTCCACTACTTCAAATTCTACACATTATTTTATCCCCTTGACACTTACTTTGACATTCTTTCATGTCCCCACTATATCCATTTTAGAACCATCAGTCAGGTTTATGTTCATCGTTGTTTTTACTAGCTTATATCTCCCCATTTTTGCCCATGTGGTCGATGAATTGATATCCAGGTATGCACCAAGGTCCATTATAACATATTTAAATCTTTGGTCATTTAGATGTATATTTATCATACATGGATCATTCTTCCAATTTCAATCCTCGGATAACTATTTCACTTTTTTCTTCTTGTTCCAATACTTTTCCCATCATTTTAGTTTCAAAATAAGATCCTTCTATCTTGCCAATTTTCTAAGTATTTAAGAGTTTTAACTTCTTCCTCGATAAAGAAACCAGCTTCTTTTTGTTGCTGAATTATTGTTTTTTTATCCTACTCTACCATTCTCTCATGTTGCTTCTTATTTATTGGAAAGCATTTTGATTCATCATATTCTTCATCAAAATTATATTGTTATTCATTGTTGGCATATTGGAAAAGCTAGAAGATGGATTTGTTGGCATTGATTTCAACATATTTGAAGGATTGATCAGAGGAAGTAATTAGAAGCACTATTTGCTTGTTACTAACTTAACTGTTGCAGGTTAACCAGTGGAGAAGAATGGTAAAAGGTATGGTGAGAAGCGTATATTGTAGAGATGAAGTTGCACACGTAGAAGAATCATGTTGAATATGTTCACCCAAATTTATAGAAGGTTTCATGATGATTTGGACAGGTAACCAGGTTATAGAAGGTGATTGGAAGACATGGTGACAAATTGTGTTAACAAGAAGATAGAAAGAGGTTCGGTGTGCACAACAGAGTTAGAATTTCATGGAGCGAACCTAGGAGTGTATTGGGGACATACTCAGGTGTATTCAAATTAGAGGGTTTGTACTTAAAAGGTCTGTAAGGCATAATCTTATTATCTCAGAGGCTTGATGACAGTGTTCTTCAAGTTTGGTGGAAAAGAGTTGGAAAATCCAATGGTTGTGATGGATTTGAATGTTTGAGTGTTTTTCATGATGCTATAGGATGTTGTTGAAGTATGTTCTTGATAATTTGGTGATACACATGGATCAAAAGTATCATATTTGTGGACCTTTCAGTCAATAATAATATTTGTATTATTCATGTTCTTGGTTGACTTAGTTGGTAAATCGTGTTGCACAAGTGCTAAATCGTGAAATATAGGAGATTTATGATCTCGAGGTGGTGGTTGTAAGACATAGCTATGATTTTATGGTAAGAGATGGATTTGATCATAATATTTGGTGGGATGATTTGAAGATATGGTGAATTGGGATTGATGACCTAGTTCTTGGTATAATATTATGAATTAGGGAAAATCTCATTAGGCGCGAAAGAGGAAGATTGGTTGCAAATGCCAAAGATTTATCATAGAGAAGTTGGGAAGATCTCTTGAAGGCTAATTTTCTCGTCTGAAGGATTCAGAGAGAGTTAGATCAGAGATCTTAGTTTTGCTTCAATGGAACTAAATTTGGCATAAGGTATATGTTGTTATCTAGTTCAAAAACTCTTTTAGATCATTATACCTTCCTTAGGGTTGTAGCCCGAGGCTTTTTATTTGAGTAATGATCCTGAATCCATGTGGATTCCCCATACATTGTAATAAGGTTATACTTATAACAAGGTATTACCTTATTGTGGGTAAACAAACCCACCATTGTTTTCCCCTAACAGGGTTTCCATGATTAAAAAAAAATATTGTGTCAAACTGTGTGGATGTGTTTCTTATTTGTATATGCATGTATGTTTTATACTCTATTTAATCATATCATATTTAAGGGTACACAAGTTTGAGGTTTTTATGGTTTAAGGTTTTGGTAACAACTAATTTACCCTCACCCCCTATCTTAGTTGTTCATTTCCATATTATTAATAATTGGTATCAGAGCTTTGGTCCCTTGAAGAAAGCCTAACATCTTGATGGAGATCACATATGGAAACTTACAAGTAGGAAAGTCCTAGGTTTGAAGTAAAAAACTACCCTATATGGAAAGGATGGATGATCACTCATCTAATATGCGTTGGAGAATAATATTGGACCATCACAAAGAACTCCTACACTCCTCCTGTAGATCTATTTATGACTACACTAGATGAGAAGAAGTTGTTTGAGTAAAACATCAGAGAATAGGAAGCATTGCTAAGTGCCATATTTGATACAGAATACACAAATGTGATGGAATTAGAGACTTGACATGAGATTTGGACAAATATGGAGACTTGTTATGAAGGTGATGCATGTGTCAAAAAATCCAAGTTACAAATCCTAAAAGGAAGGTATAAATCTATGAGAATGTTTGAGGATGAGAACATTAACTCTTACATGTTAAAGATAAATGAATTAGTTTGAAGCATGATATGTGTTGGTGGTGTATTGGATGAAGGAGAGATTGTTTAAAAGGTGTTGATATCTCTACCTTCTTCATACAAGATGAAATTTGTTGCTATTGAATAAATTTGAACTATTGTTGTTGTGACAAGAGATATATTGGTTGGTAAGTTATCTGCTTTTGAAATGAGTGAATTTGGTAATTATCTACCCAAAGTTGAATCATCCTTCAAGGCTACTATATCAGGAAGAGACATGCATAGATATGATCAAGGTAAATGATATACAAGAAGAGTATCAAAATATGAAAATGAGATGAGAGAGCTTGAAGAAGAAGAAAGGGAGCTTCAAGAATTGGAAGGTCTGGTTGCAAGGAGACTATCAAAAGGATCTGGTAAGTACAACAGAAAAATTCCTTTTAAATTCTTTTGGTGTAAAAAGATAGGACATTATGCCTCTAGATGTCCAGAGAGATTTCTTAAGCATAAGTATGATAAACCTAGAGACAAGAATAAGTGCTACTGTGTTGTTAATGATGAGGGGGTCACTGATGTTGAATCTTAAAATGTTAAGAGTGAAGATGAACTTATTTTTGTTGCAATTATGGAAAAATAACCTAAGACTACATATATGTTGTCAAGTTCTATTGCTAACAATCTTGTTGAAAATTTCATGACTAATGTTTTTGACAACATTGTGATCAAGGATTGATTCTCAACTACTCTATAAGATGAGATAGCTCTAACTAATCAAAATGTAAAAGAAGAAAAATGGACTATTGGTAGTAGGTACACGGATGTCATGACTGGAAATATGAACAAATTTGTGGAATCTGAGATGCATGTAAGTAGTACTATCAAGAGAGAGGATAACTTCGAAGGTAATAATACTACAATTCATACTTTTGCAAAATATTTTTCTAGAGATATTGTGAGTAATGTTCATAATGATTGTGCTATTGAGAAAACAAAGTTAAGTGATATCTCTGCTAGGAATGTTTATGCATGTAGTGTTATTGAAAATTTTACCTTGAGAACTCTATGAGTTTTTTTTATTGAAGAATAACAGGTCTCAGTCATTCAAATAAATAAGAAAATGATTGGTTGATAGATAGTAGATGTTCACATCATATGACTGGTGACATAAGCAAGTTTGTGAAGTATGAATAATGTGATGGTGGAAATGTTAGATGGGGTGACAACGCTGAAGGTAGAATCAGGGGAAGGGGTATTGTTTCCTTAGATAAAGAGAATACAATAGATAATGTGTTTCATGCTATTAATTTGACTTACAATCTTCTCAGTGTTGGTCAAATAGTTTAAGAAGGATAAACTCTACACTTCAGTAATAAAGGATGCACTATTCTAAATAATTATGGAAGTGAAGTTGGATCAAGATCAAAGAGCAAGAGAAATGTTTTCCATTAGAATAATAAAGGAAAAATTTATCAGATGACCCACAATGAACCAAGATAGACCATATCATGCAAATGTAGACAAGGAATCGACCCCAACAAGGTACTAAACCAACAATATCTGAATCATATGCAGAGGATCTCAAAGGAAAATTTTTATGAATGTGATGCAAGAAAAGATGAAGGGATAATGTTGGAGTCACAAAATCCAAGGATATCAAGGTATGAAAAATTGATTCATCCAGAAGATAGTCACCAACCTCTTCAGTCTTGTAGAAGTCAATCTGATTCTTGCAAAGGCACATTAAATGAACAAGGTGTTGGTATACTTTTTGAAATGCAAACTTCTAATGAGAATCAGATCAAGAGTAGTCCAAAAGGGACAATAGATGCAAATCTAATAGTAAATGAAAAGGAGTCAATAAACTATGGTAATTTTAAAGTCCAAAATCAGGAGTCTGATGTCAGACAAAATGAGGAGAATGAAAGCAAAATTTCAGTTGAAGGAAATATCAACTCACATCATCAAAGAATTTTAGAAGATCAAAATAGCTTGATTTTTTAGATTAAGGAGAGAGAAGTATACAAGGTCTGCATGGATGATAAATGGGTCAAATTCATGGAAGAGGAGCTTAGAGTTGCAAATGAGTATAAGGATAAGCTCAAGATCTGTTCTACAAAGCTTGAAACACTACTAATTAAGAGAAGGTCAATAGACAATAATAGTATTGGAATAGAAAAAGGAGAATGCTCCAAATCCAATTAGAAAAAGTTCAAATCAAAGAAGAAGAAAGGGAAGAAGACCAAGAGGAATAACTTGGCAAAGGAGTCTGAAGATCAAATGTTCAAAGGAAAGAATCTTGTCTGTAATAAGTTTGAACACAAAGAGGAGGATTTAAGAAAAGGATTTATATGTTTCTGACTCGGTCAAGGATAGTGGGAACTCAAATAGTTCAAACCAATCCTTGCAAAAAGAGTTACACAATGGAAGCCAACAAAAGAAATAAATAATGGGTGAATGCAAAATCAACCTCCTTATTATTGTATCATCAATTCCAATAGTCTACTGCAAGAAGTGATACATTTAATGCATACAGGCCTGATTGAAACCTTTTGTATGTTATCTTTATATACGATCTATGATGAACTCTATCCTAAAGGGTACTTTCAGCTAGGTACTTTCTTCTGTCTGATCTCTAGACAACTTTTCTACAGGTTCTATGGTTCTATTATATTCTATCTAGATAATAAATCACTTAAAAGAGCTTATAAATCCTTCGCAAGCATTAGGTCAGCCCAGAATGATTACATTTCTCAATGAGAATAAAATGTATTATAACATATATGTCAGGACCCAAATCATAAGGATCTCCTTCCAATGAATGGAATATGAATCATGATCCCTTAAGTAGATCGGCCACAGATGTAACATCATTGAGAAATTATTCGTTAAGCTTCATCGAATGGTAAAATCCTTCATGAGATCAGAAAAGACAAAGTGGCTGGAAAACATGAAGAATAATATAGTCCCTCCAAGAATCTGCAAGATCTCATTCGAGAAGAAGCCAAATGAAGTGAAAACCTAGGAGAAGGTCCCACATGATGCCACAAAAATGTTGAAAGGATCACAACAGCAAAGGATCCAAACTAAATGATAGTAGAAAGAAACTCAGATACTGATCTAATAGGAAAACAAGAAAACAAATATTTTTTGGTTGATGCAAGATTGCCAAGAACCCAAGATGCTCCTACATAAAAAATCCTGGGGTTATTTGAAAAGTGAGTCTCTCACTTTGTTGGGGCCAAAGGAAAACCAAAATGGTCAGCCTAAGCCTGAGAAATCTATGAATAATATTCAACTAGTTTGTCCTCCCATTTGACAAGAAACTCCATATACTAATTATCTCTTGTACTGCGACCAACTCTGCTATCCAAAATATCCTCTATATGATCGGATCATTTGTTGTTGCAATCCTTTCATCATTTTTGTGGCATCATGTGGGACCTTCTCCTAGGTTCTCCCTTCATTTGGCTTCTTCACATATGAGATCTTGTAGATTCTTGGAGGGACTGTATTGTTCTTCGTGTTTTTTGACCAGTTTGTCTTTTCTGATCTCGCGAAGGTTTTTCCCGTTTGATGAAGCTTAAAACTCATTTATCGATGATGTTACATCTATTTCCAACCTATTTGAGGGATTGTGATTCATGTTCCATTCATTGGAAGGAGATCCTTATGACTTGGGTCCTAACCTATATGTTGTAATACATTTTCTTCTCATTGGGAAATGTAATCTTTTTGGTTTGACATGATGCTTGTGAAGGATTTATAAGCTCTTTTAATTGATTTCTTAACCAGACATAACATAATAGAGCCATAGAACCTTTATAAATTTGGTCTAGAGATTGGACGGAAGAAAGTACCCTTCAGGATAGAGTTCATCATAGATTGTAGAAAAGGATAACCTACTAAATGTTGCAATCACGCATGTATGCCTGGAATGTATCACTGCTTTCAATAGACTCTTGTAATTAATGAAATGGTAATAAGGAGGCTAATTTTGTATTCATCCATTGTTTCTTTTGCTTGCTTCCATTGTGTAACTCTTTCCGAAAGGATTGGTTTGAACTCTTTGAGTTCCCACTATCCTTGACTGTGTCAAGTGGTATCAGAGAAAGGTTTTGCAACCCTGGGTTTGCTTGTGGGGTGGCAGAAGAGAGGATCTGACTTGCAGCTACTAAAGATTATGAAGATGGCCAGAAGGAATGCTAGAGGTGGAGTGAGGAATGCAAATCAAAAAATTTTGGATATGTTGAGACAAATTGTTGCTATATTGGAAGCAGTGGAAACAACTTAGAGGAGAGGAAAACACATTGAAGATGAAAGTGATGAAGGAGTAAAAAAATATCAGGCAAGGGAAGGATTGAACAATGAAGAACAACCAGAGTTGAATCAAGAGAAAGGGAGGTTCATCAAGGATTTAACCAACGTAAACAAGAGACCCCATTTCAATCCACTAGATTATCATGGTAACCTGCATTAAGATGAATTGATAGATTGGATCACAGAGATGGAAAAATACTTTAAATTTGAAGGAACTAGTGAGGAAAGGAAGGTAAAATATGCTATTTGATAGCTGGTATGGCATGAATGGCATTGAAGGCCAACTGGGATGAATTTTGAATGCTCTCTCATGTGAATCAGTCCTTCCATTAAGACAGACATGATGGAGGAGGGAGAAAATTACAAACGATCCATTGAGCTCGCAAGCTTGGCTCTGCAACTAGGTTAGTTATTGTGACTTGACAAGGAGTTCACGTTGGCCAAGATGATCTGGGACCAGCTTAAAAATGATTCCATGACTTGTTATTAGTCAAGCGTGTTTGTGAGACCTCGCAAACAATTTTAGAGAAAATAGCTTTAATACCTTATTTACAGGATCTCACACTGCGATCAACCCACAAATTTGCATGGTTTTTGTAATGCACTAGGAGCATCTACATGTAATTACAAAATGTACAGAGCATACACAAATCCATCGACAGCTCACTTGGGCCTACACGGTATCTACATATCTACAAAGAAATTTACATAATATACAACGCTTGCAGAACTTACAAAATTCACAGAATTTACAAAATGTATAGAACTTACCAACAGAACAATAAACTTTACAAAATGCACAGAATTTACAAAATGTACACTATGCTACAAACAAAATGGCCCCAATCTATGAGAAATACTAACCACGGAGGGCTACGCCGAGGGAGAAGGGACCAACAACCAAGCCCAGGGAAGGCACGACACACCAGACATGGGGCTGGGCTCGGGCGACACGAGAAGAAAACAAACAAAAAAAATAAAAAATAAAAAATAAAAAGACAAAACCAGAGAGCCTACCTAAAAACATGGAATGTTGGGAAGGGCAGCTCGAACATTGTTCACTCTGTCACCGCTCACTAAAAAAGCCTCGAACACAATGCTTGCACGGCTTTACGGTCTGAGAATTTCTTAGCTCAGGAAGCGCATTGCTCTAATTCACAGTTAATTTTCTCAGAGGTAATTTGTTCACGGTAAGTGTGAAAGTGACAGGTAAATGGCCTTTTATAATTCCCAAAAGGAGTGCATTAATTACTCACTAGCATTCTGAGAAAAATGCAGACTGTCAAAGTCCAAACTCTGGGACACCCAGCGGTTACTTTGTCAAGAGAGGAGAGAAGTGACGACACTGGAATCCCAGAGTCTAGAATTCATCAACCACAGAGGAGAAGACACTCCGGGATCCAGATCCCAGAGAAACACAGATAGAAAACAAAAGAAACAAGGCAAAGTCAAACAAAAGTAAAAAGAGAGGGGAACCAACATTTTGCCTACAAAATGTAGGGACGGGTATGCAAGGCATAACATGTTGTTTTTAAAATTTTCCACCAAATTCTCTTGGAAAACCTGGTTGTTACCACCTGTCCATGCCCTTCTTTTTCCCCCTCCAATTTTGATTTTCAAACTACTAGAAATTTGAACCTTCAGGATTCTAATGTGAAATGTAGTAGCTCTCAGAGATTGAAAAGGAGAAACCCTAAATGAAACGCCCCTAAGCCTAGTTGGTCCAAGATTAATTTTTATGGAACTATGAAACATGGGTAGGGTAAGGCTACCACTGGTGTACTTATTAGAATGGAGTACTAAAAATTAATGGTAATTTGTTGAATTGTACAAATAACTAAGTTGAGGGAATGGGTCTTCTTAGGTGGCTCAAGTTTGCACTCTTTGTGGGTATTAAAGATTTATTAATAGAAGGGTATTTGAAGCTCATAATAATGTTGTCAAGAGAGTCTCAAAATTTAATTGGTATTTTGATGGTATTCTGGGAGATTTTTACAAGCTTCTCCTAGGATTTTACTCATTTAAAATCAACCATGTTTACAGGGAAGGCAATGTGCTTGTGGACTCTCTTGCAACATAGGATTACAATTTGGGGAGATTGAGATGTTGGAGAGCCTCCCATTCTCTCCCGGTAGGAATTTAAACCCTCTTGAGGGGAGAGTACTCAAATCCTAGTGGAGATGACGATTGACAACTTGCTTTGGTTGTGGTGCCTCCTAATGTGTAGTGTGTGGGTTTTGGTCTTCAATTACCCTAAATAGGTCTTAACTAAGCAGGAGAGTTGGGCTGCTAAGGCTAGTTTAAATTTAAATTTAGAATGGATGATGTGGCATGATGGTTTGAGGATGTGGAAATGCCTCAGTCAACATGACATTAAAATCCCCCTAGAGTGTACTAGTTTCTCTAGGTGGCCTTTACTGAATCATGAAAGTTACACAAACCTGAAGGTGGGTCATATAATGATGAGATGGCATTTTAAGTGGATTACATATAGTCACTTAAGAATTTATTATTGCATCCCTTGTAAAGGAGCATAACCCTTGTACTCCGTGTTAAAAATACCCTTTCTTGTGTGAAAATGTAGCCCATGTGATATTATTTTATGAAGACAATGGCCTAGTGATGATACCCAATCGAACAGACAAGCATTTATCCTGCATTTGAATCAATCTATGATAATGACAAGTTTCCCTAACCGTATTAAAGATTGAATATTTTTTTATGGAGTGTGTTATATTGGTCATTGTGTTATAGATATGGGTGGATACCTTTGATGCAGGAGTATCCTAGGATCCTTGGCAATCCTGCTCAACCAAAAATATGAGTTCTTTTGTCTTTTAGCTTGTTTGGAGGTTGCTCGGAGAATTCTTTGTTGCTCGGGTCTGTCGCTCGGGCATGCTTGCTTTGTTTCTCAAGCATGCTTGCTTTTTTTCTCAAGTCTGTCGCTCGGGCATGCTTGTTCTATTTCTCAGGTCTGTCGCTCGGGCATGCTTGTTTTCTTGTTGCTCAGGGTGTTCCTTGCCCGAGTCACTCTGTTGCTCGGTCATCCTTTGCCCGAGTTGCTTATTTTGGAGTTGGATCTGGTGGCCAAAATCTGGCATTAAATTTTAATTTTGACATTAATGGTAGATCTCTCATTGGGGTTCGTGTGGACCTAAATCTGGGTCTGGGGTTTCTCCAATTATTGTCTTGATGGCCGACCTATTTGGTTTCTTTTGTATTTAAGTGGTATTTGTTCTTAGTTTAGGGGGAGGAGATTAGGGAGATCAGTTCAAAGTGTTAGATCTGAGAATCTGGATCGTGAGATGTATGTTTGTAGGAGATCTGAAGTTGATCTTGAAATTTTATCTTTATACTTGGTCGTAACCGGGAAGGCCTTACAGCCTGGCATGTTGCATGTAATTGAATCTAAAATGAATATGAATTTATAGAAGTTGTTATATCTCTGTGTTGTTGAGTTTCCGCTGTGTGTCTTTATTGTTGGCTGCAAGTTTGGATTATCCTTTATTGGATCCTCTGACCTTGACTGCATCAACCATGCTTGCATTAATGCTAGTAAGTCAGTCGACTTCAAGAATGATCCCATTGTGTGGCATATTTGCAAACAAGGGGTTTTTTATTGAGTCCATTAATGGATTTGATGAGGGTTTATTTGTCCATTTTGCCAATTCTTGGGAGGACATGACAGTTATTGTTAGGGGCATCTCCATTGAAATTAGTGAGGAGGTGATTGCCAAGGCGATTGGGTTACTGTCTGAAGGCAAAAAATAGAAGGCTATCCAGCTCATCAACAATGATAGCCTAGATAAGTTTTTTAAAGGAAATCAGGCATCGGTCAAGATGCAGGGAGGATATGACAGGGCACAATTACCATCACCATGGGACCAGGTTTGTATCATGCTTATGAAGTATTTCACTCTTGAAGGGTGCTTAAAATTTTATTATTAGTACCACATGCCCCTCCTTAACCATTTTAGGAACCATGACACTATCTTGTTTCCTTTTTATTTCTCAATACCCTAGAAATTTTTGTGTTTGATACAAAAGAGATTGTACGTAGTCATAGTAAGAAACTCATCCCTCTGCACCAAGGCCTCATTTTTAGGCTCAGTCATTTTTATTTAGCACTCTGGCCTCCTAAACCTAATGTTGTGTATGAAGCTACTATTTTGCAATTTGTCCCCGCCTACAAGTATTATTAAATGTCAGGGCCCAGTTAAAAGAAATACATTAGTCACCAAGGCGCCCTTAAAATTGCATCTCATCCTGGTACCCCAAACATGCTTAATTACGAGACAACCACCCCTAATGTTAGTTAGTGGCTTGAAAGGTAAAGGACCCAAAAAAATGAACACTATGTCTAAAAGGTGAATAGTAAGGAGGAGGATGAGGTGGATGTTAGGGTTTGACAGAACCAGAACAATATAAGAATAAACAATTATACGCAGAAACAATAGAAGAAAGAAACTAAACACAGATAACACAGATTTAACATGGTTCACCCAAAACCTGGGCTACGTCCACCTACACAGTCGTCCAACCTTTCTTATTATCCAGCAAAAATGTACACAACCTTCCAATGCATTATACATCTCAAACGCTTATAACATGTGTTTTAAGAAAACCTCTAAAATCAACCATTTTAGGGTTTTACGTCGGTCTTCTTTTTCTCGAAAAAGCAAATCTCTTTCCCGAAAAAGGCACTAAAAAAATTTTGGCCCTTCGGGCCGGCCTCCGGTTCGGGGCTACCGCCCCTCACCTCCAAAAACTACTAGACATGTCACCACAATATCAACAATCTCCCACTTGGAGACTAGAACCAGACAACAATGTAGTATGTGCAACTCCCACTGGATAAAAGACCTTGTTGTGTATTAACCCCACGATCATCATTCAAGAAGCCCAATAGAAGCTAAGAAAGAAACTAGATTCTCCTTGGGGACTGCCTTCGTGAACATGTCTGTAGGATTGTTACTTGTGTGAATCTTTTCGAACCGTAATTGGCCATCCTCCAAAATAGACCTTATAAAATGGTACCTAAGTTGTATGTGCTTTGTCCTTGAATGAAAATAAGAATTCTTTGCAAGATGAATGGAACTCTGGCTATCACTATACAATGGGCGATCTTCCTTCTTCTAACCCAATTCCTCTAGAAAACATTGTAACCAAATCATCTCCTTGCTAGCTTCCGTAGCAGCTACATACTCAGCTTCAGTAGTTGAAAGTGCATTAACTTTCTGCAATCTAGAAATCCAACTGAATGCAGCACCCCCTACAGTGAAAACATACCCTATAGTACTCCTCCTTGTATCAATATCTCCTGCCAGATCAGAGTCAACAAATCCACTCAGAGTAAAACTGGATCCTGTGAAACATAATGCCTTTGTAGTAGTTCCTCTCAAATATCGAAGAATCCATTTGACAGCATTCCAATGTTCCATACCCAGATTGCTCATATACCTGCTGACAACTCCCACTGCATGAGAAATATTTGTCCATGTGCATACCATTACATACATCAGACTGCCAATAGTTGATGAATATGGGATGTTAGACATTTTATCTACCTCTTCCTGTGCCTTTGGGAACATTTCCTTAGTCAATTTGAAATGACTAGCCAAAGGTGTACTGACTGCTTTTGCATCCTGCATATTGAATCTTTTCAACACCT
>MU224206.1:1183102-1215205 GCA_018584345.1 Thuja plicata
ATACCATTGGCGGGGTGCCTGCTTTAGGCCATACAGACTCTTCCTTAACCTGCACACCAAATTCTCCTTACCCTTGACCTCATATCCCTCTGGTTGCTGCATGTAAATTTCCTCCTCCAAATCTCCAAGGAGAAAAGTTGTTTTGACATCTAGTTGTTCAAGATGCAAGTCATCTATAGCCACAAGACTTAGTACGGTTCTAATTTAAGTCATTTTTAAATAGGGGAGAATATTTCATCAAAATCTATACCCTTTTTCTATGCAAAACCTTTTACCACAAGTCTGGCCTTATACCTCTTCTTTCCTTCATCTTCCTCCTTCAGCCTATAAACCCATTAGTTAGGCAAGGCTCTTTTTCCTTCAAGTAAAGGGACTAAGTCCCAAGTCTTATTTTTCAACAAGGATTCCATCTCCTCTTTCATGCACAGCTTCCACTGTTGTTTGTCATCCACCTGCATTGCTTTTTCATATTCTTCTGGTTCACCAGAATCAGTCAATAAAATGGAATACAAAGAAGGAGAAAACCTTTCAGGAGGTCTAATTGACCTTGTAGAATGTCTAACACTTGCAGGATATTGTGGGATAACCTGTTGTTGATGAGCATCAGGTGCCAGTGGTGTTCCTTTTTCAGGAGTCTCATCCAACACCACATATTCTAGTCTAACCTGTTCATGCTGCTTTTCCTGCAACTGTTCTTTATACATGACCTTCTCATTGAATATAACATCTCTACTTCTAATTATCTTAAGATTTTCAAAATCCCATAACCGATAACCATAGTCATCTACTCCATATCCAATAAAGGTACATTTTCAAGATTTAGCATCAAGCTTGGTTCTATTTTCTTTATCAACATGGACAAAAGCTTCGCAACCAAAAGTTTTCATAAACGAATAATTTACCTTTTTACCAGTCCATGCTGCCTCTGGAATACCACCATCCAAAGGGGATGAAGGTCCTCTATTTATCAAATAGACTACAGTGTTTACAGCATCTGCCCAGAAATGAAGGGGCAGTCCAACATGCAATCTCATGCTCCTTACACGTTCCATGATTGTCCTATTCATGCTTTCTAACACGCCATTTTCTTGTGGAGTTCCTAGAACTATCTTCTGCCTTCGAATTCCATTGATAGAACAGTAATCTTCAAAGGTTGTGCTACAATAATCACCTCCATTATCAGATCTGAGACACTTCAACTTCTTTCTTGTCTCATTCTCAACCAAAGCTTTCCATTTCTTAAATGTTTCAAAAACATCAGATTTTTGTTTCAGAAAATATGCCCATGTTTTCTTGGTTGAATCATCTATAAAAATAACAAAATAATGAGAACCAATGAGATATGATACCTGAGCCGGTCCCCATACATCTGAATGCACTAGCTCTAACTTCTCACTCTTCTTTTCTTTCCCAACTCTGGGAAATCTGACTCTTTTCTGTTTACCATAAACACAGTTTTCACAGAACTCTAAATCGATATTTTTAAGTCCTAGCAATAGATTTTTAGAGTGGAGGATTTTCATCCCTTTCTCACTCATGTGCCCAAGCCTATGGTGCCACAGTTTTTAATCTGTTCCTGCAACATCTATAGTATCTTTCCCTGCATTAACATTATCGGTAGCAACTAAGGTAGAGTAAGTGGTACCAGTACACAGATATAATGTGCCTATCTTCGAGCCTTTAGCTACTACTAATGAACCTTTAGTGACCTTCCAGACATTGTCTGTAAACATGACTATGCAACCTTCACTACCCATTTGTCCTGCAGAAATTAAATTTCTTCTTAAATTAGGGACTTGCCTTACCTCCTGCAGTACCCAGTCATTTCCGTTTGGAAACTTGATCTTTATTTTCCCTTTCCCAACAATAGGATAGGGCTCATCATCACCCAAATATACCTGTCCAAAATCACCTTGAACCTAATCTTGAAAATATTTTCTATGGGGTGTAGCATGAAATGAAGCCCCAGAATCAATTACCCAGGAATCATTAACATTATCCAAACATAATATTAAAGCATCTTGTAAAGTATTACTTGCAACATTAGCTTCCTTACCATTATCTTCATTTCCGTCCCCTTGTTTGTTTTTCTGAGACCAACAGTCTTTCTTCAGGTGACCAGGCTTTCCACAGTACCAGCAATCTTTCTTTCCTTTAGATTGAGAACGTCCTTTATTTGACTTCCCTCATGACTTTCCATGCAAAGGGCCTTTTCCTCTTTCACTTGTTCTTCCTCTATTCTCCACGTTTAAAGCGGAACCTGATGAGGTTGAAGTTTCACCTATGCTTTTCCGTCGCATTTCCTTGCTTAGGATAACACCAACAACTTCATCAAATTTCAAAGTATTTGAACTAGAGACAGAGTTGCTTATAGCCATAACCAAACTATTCTAGCTTTCTGGCAAAGAACATAAAAGTAAGAGATCCATAACCTCTTCATCGAATACACTTTTTACGAATGACAATTGACTGGTGACGGTATTAAATTCATTTAAATGATTCGGTACAGATCCTCCCTCACCCATTTTCATATTAAACAAATTCTTCATAAGAAATACCTTATTCGAAGTTGAGGGTTTCTCGTATAACTTAGCCAATGTCTCCATCAGCTCTATGGTCATTGTTACCTTTGATATGTTGAATGTTACAGACGGTGCAAGGCACAATCGAATAGATCCCAGTGCCTTCCTATCCAAGACCTCCCAGTCCTCTACTGACATAGTTCCTTGTTTCTTGGTTTTTCCTTCTAATGGCTTCCACAGGTCCTTTTGATACAGATAATCTTCCATCTGCATTTTCCACAACTGAAAATTCTGGCCATTGAATTTTTCAATCTTGAATTTGGAATCCTCCATTGCTCCCACTCAAATCTGAAAGTCCTGTCAATCTACAGTAACAAACCTAGCTCTGATACCAATTGTTAGGGTTTGACAGAATCGGAACAATATAAGAATAAACAGTTATACGTAGAAACAATAGAAGAAAGAAACTAAACATAGATAACACACAGATTTAATGTGGTTCACCCTAAACCTGGGCTACATCCACCTACACAGTCGTCCAACCTTTCTTATTATCCAGCAAAAATGTACACAACCTTCCAATGCATTATACATCTCAAACGCTTATAACGTGCATTTTAGGGCAACCTCTAAAATCAACCATTTTAGGGTTTTACAATGTCACCACAATATCAACACCTACTACATGATCAGTCGTCACAATATCAACACCTACTACATGATCAGTCGCCACAATATCAACAGTGGAAGATGAACACAGTACTCCAGGAAGATCCAATAGATTAGCCACAAGGTCAGCACAAAAGAGGAAATAGTTATTAGTTGATTATGATTTGGAGAACACTGAGCAGGGGAATGAGAAAATTTAAAAGGTTAGTGGTTACAAAACAAATACAATGGAAGGTGAGGAAAATGAAGTTGATACGATTAGCAGTTCCAACAAATCAATTGTTAGTAGCTCTACCCATATCTCTGACAGCACGAAAGGGGAGTCAATTTACCTCACAGGGGACATGATGTCAGAGGAGGAAAATACAATCTCAGCCAATCCTAATATGGTTCCTGCTTCAAAATGGATAAATTTGAAGTGTGAGGTAGAGAATCTGAAAAACAACTTTGACTGAAATGGAATGCAAGATGAGGAGCATCTCAAGGTTTAGTCTCTAGGTTATAACAACTCTTTGACTTCTCTTTGCATACTACAATGTAAGGTTCTTGGCAAGGATGGTGATGATGAGAGAAATTACAAGGGTCTATTTAAGGTTCTCATAGATGATTGGAGTCAGGTGTTGTACCAGTCGGATTGCAACATCAAATCCGCTTGTAATGTAAATCCTAGGGTAGTTGTGACTATTACCCCCCACCCCTGTAGGGACTTCAAAGATATTTTTCTTGTTGTTTTGGTCTTTTACCTGGACTCTAGTTCCAGGAAGAACATGTTATTTATCTATATGTTTTGTTGTATTTTTTGTATTAGGAAAAATATCTTTTTTTCTATTATTATCAATACTTATATGTACAATTATGTTACTCTTAGGTCTTTAGGTTGTCCAATCACCGCTTGTGGTTACTGTTTGGGTGGTGTTGCTACTCGTTGCTTTTGATGTTCATCTGTTGTTAGTGGGTTGCTAGTTTTACGCCTTCGAGCTATTTTTTTGCAAGGGCCAACACCCTTCTTTTGCTACTGATTAATATAAAAAATTATTATTACTTTTAACTTTCAAACAATGAATTTTCAATATAATCTTATTTTTAAGAGTTTAGACTAAAAAACATTTATATTCTATATATAGATAAATAAGTAGATAGATAGATATTTGTGTGTGCGTAAAATAATAACTATTAATTTTGAAGCTCACAAAGTAAAAAAAAAAAATTAATATCATCAATTTTTTTACTGTTTACTCTAAAAAAGGAATTGTTTTAACTTAGGAATGCAAACTAAGATCCCAAGTTTTCATTTCCATTATCATTTGGGAATCATAAACTAGGTTCAACTACAGTCCTATTAGGAGAGTTATTGAGGAGTTATGACTCATTTTTGTGTAATTGGATTTGATATTTTACAGAGACAGAAGGTTCATCCTTGGTTTTTTGGGTAGCTTCACATTTTGGAGTCATTACCCATTGACGGTGCTCAAATTCAAAATGGTTCTGACATAGATGAGCACTAGCTACATAAGCTTGCAAGGAGTCTACAACATCTTACGCAATAAGTGAATTAGTCATCATTGTCGTTGTTGGTGGACGAAAAGGCTTCATTAATGAAATAGGTCCTCACAGATATAGGGACCTTTAGTCTCTATCGTGGGTACCTTTCCTCCTTTTTCTTTTAAAGTAGGCAGAGCAACATGAGAAACCCTCAATGACTGAGACATAGGTGCCATGCACAAAGGACCAATCAAGGAAGGACATATACCTTTTCCATAGCAAGTAGGGTGAGCGATTTTTAGAAGAGTAGGATTATCGAAGAGATGAGGTTTCAACTTTGGCAAGGTAAGTGTCTTTCTTTCTATTGTGTTTGGAAAATTTAAGGAACAACAGTCACAACTAGAGAATGCAAGGTCTTGGAAGGATGTGTAGGTCTCCTAAAGGGAGAAGGCTTGTCCTTAATCCCTGATGATGAAGGAGAAAAAGATGAAGTGCGCTATGGTGTAGGAACAGACCTAGATAGAGGATCTCAACATAAGGAGAAGCTAAAGAAATAGCAACTTAAACTGACGTTGATGCTAAGTCCAAGTTTTACATTTATAATAAGCCTTGTACAAGTCACCACAGGGTTGCATGGGTCCAACCAAAATGGAATAGAAATGGTCCAAAGAAAATCCCCCATGTAGAACAAGTGGCTTATACCTAATGTCCTAGATAATTTGCATCATGTCATCCTAAAGAAACTTAAAGCATTTATGGACTAATAAAGGAACATCTATAGAAGCTATTCAAGGAATTCCTAGCTTCACTTTAAACAAGTCAACTCTAGAATCACAACAAATGTTGTTGAAGCATCCTTGGGTTGTACATGGACCCATAAAGAAGTAGACCCCAGAGGCGGGAGAGAAAGATCATCATGTGTGTATTTGGTGGCTTCCGACCCATCAAATCTTACTCCATTTAATCCCTTGATAAACAAGGCCTCCTCAATGATCCCATAAACTCTAAAGGCGAGATCAAACATAACACCAATTATGACATTACCGTGAATCTAAGAAGGAATGTACAAGGGAGAAGACTTTGTATGGAACTGTGATTCATTAGGCATATAAGATATGTCAATCATCTTGACCTTTTTAATTAGAGGGGAGATCAAAGTGATTATAACCATGTTTACATGTACACAATCACTCAATGAAGCAGGAGAAGATGCAACAATAAATTGGAGGAATGGGAAGAACATCTATGTTCAAATTTGCAATCCACTATTAGCCTTAGTCGCTAATTTATTAGAGTTTTGTTTCCTATCAATGACCCAGATAGTCTCGTGATCTATCCGGTCTAGGGAAACATTCGATAGACACATACCGTTCATATCATTAACTTAGATGATTCATACCAACTTGGGTGTGGCTTATTCTCAAGGGGCAATCTAATCTCCATAAGGTTAACCAACTTGTCCTTAAACAATTTTTCTAATACACTCGAATAAGAATCAGATGGTTTACTAAAAACTCGTTTGTGTTGTGATTCAATGTACCCTTATCAATTGCATGGTAAATAGTGATCACATTCGTTGCTAATTTATTCTTCTTAGACCCTCCAAAAGAAGATGAATCTCCAAATTTATCAGTATAACAATTTGAAGCAGGAGCCCCAAACTAAGCCAACATATTATGATAGTCTTGAAGTGTTGTACACCTTTGTAAGAACTCATTCATGGGTTGATCAAAAAAAATTATCCCTTTAAGAGATTGTGAGAATGGTTTTGCTAACAAATGGTCCTAATGATAGAAGTCACTACAAAGTGTAGTTGAAGCATTGACATGCAAGTGTGGATCACCCTCACCATTGAACTTGTAAAACTTAGGAATCTCAAAATAGAGATGCATTCAGTATATGAAAGGAAAGAGGATTACGATAGTAATGAGTAAGAAAATATTTAGTAGAAACATTGGTCAGATTTGTAAGTTGAAATTGCATTTGGCACATATTATACAATATGGTATTTAGAACGGGATTACCTTATGGGGGTTGTGGAAGTAGGAATGACAGAGCTAGAAGGAATATGGTACCCCAAGGGATTCTAGGAAATATTGTGTTAGCGTTATTTCCATATCATCATCGTTAACTATCAAAGCACTTTAGTCTGACTCGAAGTTAATTACTATATTTCAATCTTTCTGAGTCAGATCCATTCTTTACGAATACTTTCCTCTGATTTGCATTTAATCCTTCAATTACTCCACAATTTAGAAGTGATTGTCCTTCATGCATAAGACCAACCACTGGAGAACTGACGTCAGTCTAATTCTTGATTTTGTATTCACTGCAATTTTCAAACGAGGGTTTTACTATTTTATAAATCATACTTTGATGTATATTGTTATCAATCATTGTATATCATAGATGTAGAATTTTTCATTCTTGAACTACTATGTTTTATTCTACAAATTCTGTGTTTTTGTATTCTTTTTCTTAGCTAGATCTATGCTGAAAATTCTACATGGTATCAGAGCTTAGGAGCTAAGAAAGAGCAAAAAAATAATTTGAAGGTGTTGAAGATCTGATATGATCTGTTGCAAAGAATGGAATTTTCATCCTTTGTCATTCTCGTGCCATACAAACGGAAGCCAAAGATTTTGCTTCAGCCCACAAGAAGAGACTTTCACCGAATAATCATGGCAACAGAGGATGTACCAAATTTTGTATCATAGGCAAGCCAAGGTCATGCTCCCTTCGCATGGACCTTGCCTTAATTTTCTCTTTAGTGACACCATGTCAGTGGACCTGTCATGCCTCTCTTTTCAACATTATAGAGGGGTTTATTCCCACTGGATTTTCCCTCTTTCCTCTTTTCTTTCATTAGTTTTTATTCTCCTTAGTTAGTCTTAAGGGGGATGTTAGTGTTATTTCCAAATCATCATCGTTAACTATCAAAGCACTTCAGGATGACTCAACATTAATTACTATATTTCAGTCACATCCATGCTTTACGAATGCTTTCCTCCAATTTGCATTTGATCCTTCAATTACTCCACAATTTAGGAGTGATCATCCTTCATGCATAAGATCAACCACTAGAGAATTGTCGTCTAATTCTTGATTGCATATTCACCACAATTTTCAAACGATGGTTTTACTATTGTATAAATCATACTTCTATGCTTATTGTTATCAATCATTGAAATCAGAAATGTAGAATTTTTCATTCTTGAACTGCTATGTTTTATTCTACGAATTTTGTGTTTTTGTATTCTTTTTCTTAGCTAGATGTTTGCTGAAAATTCTACATATTGACATTGGGAGGTAAGGTGATTCACAGATGCAACGTTTATATTACCATCAAAAGATAGTGGATTTGTCATAAGATTTGTATCAACCATGTGAACTAAAACCTCAAGCATTGGTACATTTAGTTGGGGACCAATGATGTTTGAATGTGTATCTTAAGGATGAGATATGAAAGTTGAAAAAGAAGGCGCATGTGTTTCAATAGTCTGAGTCAAGGTTGTTACGATCTAAGGAATAAATCTCTCGTATTTCTAGCAATGGGGCCGCCTTGAGGTATTAAGTTTTTACGATTAAGAAAACCCTCAAAATATCTCAAGTTCTCCAAAGATTGTATTTGTTCAAAGGGGGCCCTAAGATATATTCATGATCAACAATGGGAGGAGAGCTAGTAGAAGAATTCAATTATGAGTTAGGTTGACAATTAAAGTCAAAGAGGTCCCAAAACTTAGAGGAAAGGAATGAGAGCCAAAAGGATCAAAATTTTTAGAAAACATGGTACTAGGTCTAGTGGTACTATATTGATTGGAGAGATTCCAGATCTTGACTAGATTTTGAGTTCCTTCTATCTGTGTCCTCAAGTTGTGGATTGGGTTGTGAAGTTTATAGAAGAGTATGATGATGCTCAATCTAGCCAACTTCAGAAATGATAGAAGAGAACAAAGAGGTTTTAAAGTTTATATGTATTAGCGCTAAAAAACTGTAAGTTTTGAAAGGTGTTTGTAGAAGGTAAGTTTATGTCAAGTTCACCAAAATGTAGATGAAAAATGCACTGTTGTGAAGGATAATCAAACCCCTCAAGGATTCAAATCTCAACTCTCAACTCTAGGCAAACCTTGAGATAACTACAACCCTTGACTTTGTTCGGTACTTAATTAAATGTGTGTTTAATCAAACCTATGAATTAATTAAATTATTTAGACTTCACAAAACGAAAAAACAAGGTTCATAAAGATCTCCCAGACAACTTGATCATGAGCTCTTTGTCTAGGACAAATGCACAGGTCTAAAATGACAACATAACACATTAGTATCATGTACGAACAAAGAACTAGTCACCATGGAAAAGATATAGAATGATATGTATGATGTTCTAGAGGCTAGATACTACAAAATGTAATACACAACAAATGTGGAAGACTAAAATGTAAACACTAAGGGTTCGTTTGTTGCTGGAATTGAGATGGAATTTGAGATTAAATAGCAAAGAAGAATTGTAAAATATCACCAAGAAATGCCTAGAAAGCTCTAGCAAGATAGAGAATCCTATCCACTTGAACATGCACACATAAGACCCAAGTGAAAAGGTTGGATGGTTGTGGTAAGACGTTTGGCTCAATGAAACCCATCATTTTGGTAATTTCCACCTCAACAAATATAACCTTATAGACAAGACAATAAACAAATAGACATAAATCATAGACAAATAGTAATGTGTAGGCAATAAGACAAAAAATGAAAATATAAAACCCAAGGAGTTACCACCCTCAAGACCCAGAAGCAATGGACCTTGTTGGAATGATAAATGGCAATTGCTCTTGAGATAATGAAGCTTCGCCATATATCAAAACAATGGTGGAATGTCAAATGGTTGCAGCTACTACGAGTTAAACAACACAAAAATGGAGTGTTGGTTTGTAGAGAAGATGTTAAAGAAGTAGATATTAGCAAAAATGAAGTTCAATATTGTTCAAAAGATCCAAGAGAGGGAAAAGGAGGCAAATGGGCAGGTTTTATCAATAGTCAGACACCCCCAATATAGATGCATGCTGATAGGGGTATTACATTGCCGATATTGATGCATCCTAATAGGGGTATTGCATTGCCGAAATTCAGCTAGTGTAACATCCCAACAGCCAATTCAGCCATGGATATTTGCACTAGTACAATGTGTGGACTTGCACTAGTACAATGTGTGGACATCTCTGCAACGTGCACACGTCCAAACACAATCCAAACCTAACTGTCAAAGAACCAAAAATGAAAGGTAACAAGGTATTCCAAATTGGAATTAAGATTAAGATGCACAACTGTCTTAATTACGATCAAATGCAAGGCTCGAAATGATGTAAATGAATTCAAATTGAATGCTTTTCAAATACTAAGCCATAGCATCTACTCATGCGTAGTGTCATGTGATGTGCGTAACAAGTTGATTTAGGGTAAGAATAAAATAGTAAAGATTAACAATCGTTGAAATTTGATGGTTTATCCCTTAAATTCAAATATTCAAATTTAAAATTTGTCAACCCCCCATCATGTCAAGAATCTCACGCACTGCAAGATTGACCTTAAGACTACAAAAAATGCAAATCTAAGAATAAGGAATGAATGTAAAGAGAAAATTCAAAGGTAAGAGTGATAGATAACAAATATATATGTGCAAATATCTTTAACAATAAATAAATAGATTTCTTAAAATCCACATCATTCAACCTAATTATCAATGCAGAAGGGCAGGGCGAACGTTGTATGTAGCTGCCACCCAAACCCAAAAACAAAATTTAAACTGAAAAAATTGTTCTACACCTATGTAGAACCAGAATACACAGCTTATATTAAGCTTTCTAAGCCATACTTATTATTGTATATGCTTCGTTGTTATAGATTGGATTCCTTGATATTCTACAGTTGATATTAAATTTCTTGTCTGATGCCTTGACAATATTCTGCAATAGATATTGAATTTCTTGTCACGTGATCCAATGATTTTTCAGCAACACCAACAGTAGAGCCTGGAAATAAGTTTTTGGGGGTGCTTTTTTCTGGTTTTGCATATCACAGCCAATGATTATAAAGTTAATGGAATTGTTGGTCATAAGAGTACCTGCTTGTGGCAATGTTTCTTCGTACCATTGCTTTTTTCATTCCATTAAAGAATATCATTTTGTAAATCAGAATAATCAAACTTGCAAAACATTCCATGTGCTTAAGAAGATAGCAAAAGACCAGTGACATTTATTAAATGGGAACCAATTTATTTGAGCGCTTTCTAACATTTCCCAATCACTCTCCTCAATGGTTACCTGACATACACATCAAGCAATCCAAACGAGGTTAATTACCATGGAAATCAAAATAATTTATCTAATTGTTGAGGTGGAAGACCTGTCTTAGACAAAACAAGCAGAAAAAAATATTCTGAGCTGTGAATATTACATAACAATCAACTTGCATTTCAAATGTTAGTTTGCTAGAGAGCTCCCTTAGCAACTTGCGGAAAATGATAAGCACAGAAGAATTTTTGTTATGACATAAATATGTAAACAGTTGTAAAATGAGTACTGCCCTATGACTATCACAGCGTATGTACACCTGATATATTTATAAGATTGAACGTCTCTCAACAAAAAATACAAGTTAATTTATTGTGTAAAGAATTATATGATGCATGACAGGGGAAGAAGGGGGCTAGCAATCGCCCAAAAGGTTTGAGGAATATTAAATATTACTCAACCAAGCATTAGCTACCCCCTCTTAAAGTGCTCCAATCCTTTAGACAAACCCGTAGCTCACAACTTCAATTTGAAAATGACTTTTTACAAAAAAATAAATCATGATTTCTGCATACAGGATAACTATCAAAACAGTTTACAAGAAAGAGATATTTTGCTGCCACTTCAGCCTGGAGATACTGACGCCTTTGCTGCTAGATGTAATAATGTCCGTCGGTGATAAGACGTCCTGAGTTTTTTATATTTTTGAATAAAATCAGATAGCTCCATCTCTCCAGCCAGTAGCCGTTGATGTAAGATTTCTGATTCTTCATCAGCTGCATTAGCAGCATCTGCAATAACAAATACCCAGTTTCATGGTCACTGCACAGCCAACGAAATCAATTGCTATCTAAACAATGGAATTTTAATTTTAAAACAGAAAACAATTTACACAGGTCCTTCCACTTGCCTCGAAGCCTTTCTAAAAGAACTCCAGGTGCACAAAAACTGACAGATTCTTGAACTCGTTTTTCAAGCTCGTGAAACTTTTCCTGAACAGCTGCTAGCTCTGTTGTTCTTATAATTGTGGACTGCATTTAAATAAATAAACTAGAGAAATCAATAATGGTGAGGAACAGAGCTGTGAAAGAATTATTAATTATATGATATTCCATGCCCATAATGGCAAGCTGTAACAAGATATTGTTTGAGGCCGCACTAAAATGGAAATGACAATTCAGCATTGACTAGCATATAAAGATGCCTACTTCAATCACATTTGATGACTGACCTGATTTCTCAGCTCTACAATTTGTGACTCCTTCTCTAGGTTTTTTCCTGGAAAATATAGCAAACAGAAAACAATTTTAGTCTTAATTTAAATATTTAAAAAATTTAACCTAATAAGTAAAAAAATCACAATTATTTGAAACTCTCCATCTATTCCAAATATGTGCCTTCCCATTCTGGTGTTATTCCATGAAAATGCAAAAACTGAAACAGCAGAAGAAACAAAAAAAAAAGATTACTTGCAAGTTGTGTTGTCTCCCTCTGAAGCTCATCATGCAGCTGGAAGATTGATCCAATAAAAAAATATCAGTGTTATTTTACACATCCCACAAATTAAATGTTCACAATCTAGATTCTTATGACTTGCTGCTCCACAGTACTAGCACAAAAGAGTAAGGAGACTAAATCATGTTCAAAATAACATGCCAAAGCATAGTTGAAGAATTCATCTGCTAATCAGAGTTTCTGAAAAACCATGGTCTTAGGGTCTTACCGCATCCTGGTCCCTGATTTGATCTATCGAATGGAAAACTTCATTATAAGTTTTTTTATCCGACAATATCTTTCGCAGTTCATCCACACTGAAGAATATAACAAGTATTATAGATCTGTCAGTTTAAAGTAAAGCAAAAAGCAGCTATGAACTAACGAAACCTCTCCCATAGTATACTGCAGTAGAACAATTAACCTAACTAGCTTCAGGAAAGCAGAAACTTTCCATTTCCATTATAACACCATGAAGCATAGGCATTAGAATTACAAACTGATCACTAAATTCTATATTTTGCTGTTCCCGTGTACCTTTACCAGATGAATTTGCGTCAATGTAAATAATGTCACAAGATAGGAATACAGTGCAAAGCTTGATCTAAAAATTTTATGATCTCTGGAGTACTGCCTCAGAAATCTCAATATAATGATTCAATTAATCAACAAGACACAAGTTTAGGACTGTTTTACACCATAGTAGCATTAAATAGTTTTGGGAAGAAATTGGCAAACCAAAAGAATAGGATTTTTTGAAAAAATCGGGAAAAGTCGGATTTATGAAAAAATGTAATAACTTAAAGAAATAGTAAAAAATTACTTTTTTAAAAAAATTGAAGGGCATTTCCACATCATAATATATTGAGAGCAAATAAAATATAGAGTTACACCAGTAGATTGTAGAGAATAGATTTTCATCATTTATATACTTATCACTGATTAAATATACTATATATAAAAAATTTGTATATTTTGTATTTACAATATTTACTGTATTTATACTGTAAATTTGTAAATAAAAAAATGTAATAAATATATAAATACTGTATATGAAAATACAGTAAACATATATATACAATATATGAAAACTCATAATATATTAATATAAATATGATATCCACATATTAAATAGATTAATACTGTAAATACTGTATATAAATACAGTATTTATATATAAATATAAATACTGTATACAATATATGAATATTTCAATATAGTAAACCATATAAATACTGTTTATATGAATATATACTGTATAAATTATAAATATATATGCAAATAAATATTAATATTTATAGCAAATAAATATTAATATTTATAGCAAATAAATACTGTTTCTCTAAATGTAAACGATATGAAGCTATGAACACATTTATACATACCGTGCTCTGCAAATGGTGAATATCATCGATCTGCAAATGGTGAATATCGTGTTCTGGAAATTGTGCCACCTGTGTCATCTGTCTGTTGTGTGGTTTCTGACTGTAACCCGCACAACTTTATAAGAAATCGCTTCGCGCATTTTAGAGTTTCGGATGACAAGTTTTGGCGGGGTATTTTTGCAGATTAATCCTTTTTTAACGATTTAAACCGGATTAATCACGATGTTTTAGTAAAAAAATTGTTGACTCGTGTTTGACCAATTTTATGCAATTTAGGGGGGGGGAATCAGGGGAGGACCCAATTCCCGATTAATCGGGTATAATAGAGATGTTTTCCTGATTTCCGCTATTATGATTTACACTTTGTAATGTCCCCTATGGGACTTTACTCAAATTGCCCTAGAATTCCCAAATAAGGTATCGATGATGTTGGGAAATGTGAATGCCAACTCATTCCCCTGATTTAGAGCCTGCAACCAGGTTAGTTTTAAAGATAAATAAACATATAATTCAACAATGTTACAAATAGAATTCTAATTCACTATTATAATATTCAGTGTGTACATGAGGGATTCCTTTAAGTTCTACCCAAACAACCCATCATCATTATGAAGCACCAGTTGGGAGATCATACAAAGCACCTTTGAGCTGTTCCACCCAGCCCAGGAGCATGGAAAGACAACCATCATCCAGCCTCCCAGACCCTCTTGGGGTGTCTCTACCAAAATAGCTTCCAAGCTACTTGCATTCCTTGTATGTACCATATCTCCACTCCATAGTGGGATGGCATATGGTTTGTAGGTTTTAAAGGAAGGAATCATCTCCATCATTATACATGCTTACCTCAGTAATAATTATGCATATATTAAAGTAACAAAACATCTGCATATATCACATGAAAGACATATAGCAAATTAGGCCAATCATCATGTAATGCATTATACTTCATACCAGAATATCAGATAAATATATAAACTGCTAATTGCTATTTATATATGCTGAGATTGCAGTTTGTATTTCGATTGAATGTTGATCAATCTGATTGTCTTCTTCAATTCAGTTGCTTGTTTGTAGATTAAATATTTATTTCTGTTTTTTTTTTTTTAACTTACTTGCCTCCTTCCAAATGGATCCTTCCTTATATAACCCTCAAGGAGGATGTAAAGTCACAACCTTTCCATAAGAGTATAAAAGAGGTGTTCTTTCCAAATAACTACTGGCCCTTCACTAATCTCATCTGACAGGAATTAAGATATGGTTTGGATATTATTCTTGATGCTCTAAATATTGCCAACTGGACCAAATCCTCCCCCTCAGTTTGTGACATACACACACACACACACACACATACATACATATATATATATATATATATATATATATATATATATATCAATTTTTGTCTCCCCTTAGGGTCAGGGCATGACTTACTCATCTGCCAACTTCCTATTACCTCCTCAAGCTTTATTAGTATTGCTCGCTGCCTTTACTAATAATGAAAGGAAAAATGCTGTAAATAGTAAGTTCCATCGGCTTCTTCTGGACAATGCCACTCGTGAATCAGTCGGCCCTCCTTATTTATTGAGTAGGCCCTGCTCTAGTAAATTGCTGACTGATTTTAGCTATACAAATTTGTTTATTAGATGTAGCCTGAACTTAATACCTTTGTCTTGCTGTCGACAGACGGCTGTAGCATTTAGAGAAATTGTGAAGGAAGTCTTATCTAAGACAGTTTCTTGCCCAGGGTTTAGACTTGTTCAATGTCGGGTCTTATGTCATAGCAGGGACATGACACACTTCAATTAAACTTCAGGTCATTAGCATTTAGTTTACCAACATGGAACCCATTTTAACTCTGGGCAATTACGAGGATATGCTTTTCAGCAATGGTCATAAAATAAAAATATCAAAATTGCTACGTCAAATATTTTTATATTTATAACCAAACTTCCAGTTAAGCAGTGTGGCAGGACAAAATTTAAATTTACAAAAACTAAGCATGGTATCAAATATTTTTTAAAGGCAATTAACAAGCCATTCACAGAACACAATATAATAGACATTGCTTCAAACACTATCAAATAAGACTCACGTGTCAAGAATGTGAAATTTGTAGTAGAATACCACTGTGACTGATAGCATGGTCACTTGCAAGTTACAAGTCCTACATTTTTAGGGCACTGGTAGACTCATGAAGTTTTGAAATAGCATAGTGCTTAAAAGAAGGCAATTAACAAGTTGTTCCCAGACCACAAAAATATGAGACATGGCTTCACAAACTATCAAGACTCTAGCGTCATTAGTGTGAAAATCGTAAGAGGCTCAGTGTGACTGATATCACCTGCTTGGCTTTTAGGCCAGGGTAGTACCATGAACTTTTAAATAGAATAATAAACATTTAAAATCTTCCCCTAAGGGAAGATACTAGAATATAAGATCTACTTCAGCTATGGATAGAGAGGGTGAAATTATGCAGCTGTAGCTTAATAATAATTTTGCAATATACAACTATATCTGTACTCATTTTTACAATTTTCTTCCAGATTTTATTTCCAATGTTTTATATCTTCCCTCTTTTATATTCTTCTTACAGATTTTACTTCAAATGTTCCATCAAAATTTTATCTCCAAGATATCTTTCCACGACATAATTTTGACACAATATAAGCAGCCGCAGAAAATTTCATGTAACCACTGGCACCAAAAATGCTGTAAAAAATACTGAGCAGTGCCTGATTAAAAAACAAAGCAGAGCAACAAAACAGGACCCTGTAATCAATTCATGCACATCAACTGCCTTATAAGCAATCTTATAGCTGTAGCAAACTCACCTACTTCTACTACTTACAATAATAAACAAAACCATTATGGAGAAACACATAGCAGCATCTACTAATCTACATAAATGTCTACATTTCTTAAAATTTCTCACCTTTTGTCTCTTAAAAGAGGAATTATACTTGCGCCAGCAGCAGGTGATGGTTGAGAATAAGATGGTGATTGTGGACGAGAGTCCACATTGTTATTTCCAACTGTTGGCGGTCGCAAGCGTGGACTTTGCCCAGCTGACGGCAAACTATTGGGAGTTCCAGGCCGAGAAGAGCTTGTAGATGGACTCAGCACAGAAGGGGGATACCATGACTGAGTTGGAATATTTGGAGCCTGCTGTTGTGGTGATTGCTGCTGCGTTCCCCTGGTAAAATAGCACCATCACCCATTTAATAGCTTTTTAAAATCCAGAATGATGATCAAAAAAGTTCAATGCAAAAAGGCAAACACTCCATACAAATTGCTAAGACAATAGAAACAACTTAGGCAACAGTAATCAACTGTAAAACAACGATGAGAAGGAACAAACAACAAGTATTAGAACTAGAACATATTCACTACAAGTTTAACAGTGGTGTCAATGTCGATGCTCCCCCAAATTTCTACGACGGAGACAGCAAGGGACAGGGGGAAACATTTCGGGACAATTTTTTTAAGGCCATTTTTTAAAGGACGGGTGCTAAGATAATGCAAAAATAAATAAATGATAGGAAATTTAAATATTCATATGATAGCATTGACAAGACATTCATCATATACATTATAGAACCTCAATACATAACATTGGAGTTCAATTGAGATTTTACATGAGTGTGTGCTTACAAATTAATTAACAAAATTCAATTGCTTTCATTGTCAATGCCCAATATACATTATAAAAATTACAACAAAATGCCCAAAGACTGCAAGTTTCAACTACAAAATGCCAAAAATATAGAAAATCAGGGATTTCCACTAATCAGCATTTGCTAACATTGCATCAAAATCAAAGTCCGAGTCTACATCACACTGCCACTATGAAGGCCTGCCTCATCGAATGGAACCCCAACCAACCCCTCAGTGTCTCCTCCTAATCTACCCATTAGGCATCTTCCAAAACATTCCAATATATGGTTCAAGTCTAACAATACTCGAGACTCTAACAATCTTGAAGTCACAAAGCACCATCAAAACCACCAACTTCCCCAATTGTTGAGTGGCAAGCATATTACTCATCAATGACTATATGAAGTTGAAACAGTGTCTGCAAGCAATGTGTAAGAACCCCTGCAGGTTCTGACTCTGACAAACACTGGATTGAGCCAAATACAACTTCTTGCAAAAGTAATTTGTCAAACACTTTTGCTGCTGTAGCAAACTGAAATAAGTTCTAAAATGCTCAAGCAACAATCCAAACAATTAGCATAGATAGAACGTACTTCTCTTCCAATTGCATTCCAAGGCATTAATACAAACAATTAGCAGACCTGTTAATCTGAAAATACATCAATCTCCAAATAAGCATTTTGTCATACAGTTGGCTGTTATTCTCATCAAGATCTCACACAGTGTACATAAATAGTTATTTCATCAAACACTTTGCAGACCTCCACAAAAGACTTGCTCAATCCTTGAAATTAAATGGTGTTGTTTACAGCAATAGTAGAGTAACAGAGTATTTGAATATTTCGGAATGCCAGGATTTTTATCAGCATAAAACTCAGTTCATAATATCAATCTAACAGCTCTGATTTTCTAACATAAAAGACATAGAATTACCAAACATATGAACCAGCTGTGATTAGAAACCCTGGTGTTGGTCATTTACTCTCCTGACATTTGAGTAATTGAAACTCTGAGCAGAAACTACCTCAAATTCATTGGGGTATTGGGGTAGTAGTCGCCGTGAAGCTGAAGAGAATTGGGTTGCTGGAGTGACTGTCTAAATTTTATACCGATTTACGGGGGCTATCAATTTGTTCACCCGTTTTTTTTATAAGAACAGACACTGTTATGTTTTGTATGAGGGAATGCTGGTTTAATAGTGGGGATTTTGTTGTTGTTCTAGAAAATGATTAATGGAACGGATCTCGACAATGTGCTGACTGCAGTGGTGCCACTATATGTGGCAATGATTTTGGCCTATGGGTCTGTAAAATGGTGGAAGATTTTCACATCAGATCAGTGCTCTGGCATCAACCATTTTGTGGCACTGTTTGCAGTCCCTCTGCTCTCCTTCCACTTCATTTCCACCAATGACCCATATGCCATGAACTTGAGGTTCATTGCTGCAGACTCCTTGCAGAAAATTTTGATTGTAGTAATGCTCGGAATTTGGACCAAGGTTGCAAAAAATGGGAGCCTAGAGTGGATGATCACTCTCTTCTCACTTTCAACACTACCCGACACGATATCCTCCTCTGTGAAGCCCGCTCTTGTATTTCTCATTGCTCAGGATGAATCGAAACTTAACGAGTGTTTAGTATTTTAGCAGTTTACGTCTACTTGGTAATCAAGCTGGAATGAGAGCATCGGGAATGCATTAGGAGTGATCCATTTCCTCCCATTTGAGCTGCCCGCTGCCATTGTTGGCGAGCTTGTTGACGTAGCCGGATATCTTTCCGTTATTAGCAGCGTTGTTGGAGTACTTTTCCTTTTCTTCAATGGGCAGATCGAAGAAAGCTTTTCCGGCAACCATCTCATGTCGATACATCCAAGACCAGGTGGATAGAGACCAATCCCAAAGGACACGGATTCCAGCGGACAATATTTTCTTCCTGGTTTTGGGCAGAGATAATAAATAATCTCTGCTACATCCCAAATCACACAATCCCAAATTCCTGCACAAAAAAGCCTCCGACAATGGAATCCCTTCACAGCATACTACTAATCTCCCTCATTCTCATTGTTGGCAGTGAGCAATGAGAGTTTCCGGTATGTCGTGGTTGAGCAGCTGCATGGCTCCCCACTCTCGGCTCGCCTCTGCAACTTCCCGCACTATTTTTTTTCTGTTCTCTTGGCTTGTTTCCCAGCCGGACTTCAAATGCAAATTTGTTTGCACGCGGACCTGAAATGGTTTTAAAATGGGGATTGAGAAAACGGGAATTTGGCCCTCAAATTCCAATTCCACCTTTTCAAGTGGAAGATGTAAATGCTCATTTCGGGTCAAAATGAGCATATACATCTCCCTCTTCTATTCTCATTTTGCACTCCCAAACAGAGGATTGGACAAAATCGAAATTTATTTATGCCAATTCCAGCCTAATTCCCGCAACCAAACAAGGCCTAAATACTTGATCAAAACAAAGGTGTCAAAGGTCATCACTGCAACTAAGGTCGGTCCAGGTGCTCTACCAAATATAGGAATGTCGGATAAATGACTTACTATAAATAGTAAGTGTACCAAGCTGACCCAAACAAAGAACAATCCTAAACACCTCTATCCTCCGGAAGGGAATTGGCCCACTAAACTGCCAACCGAGACCCTCTAACCAACTGACTTAGCCTACGAGGGCCACTAATAGACTAATCCAAACCAACACCCATGGTGAGCTAAAAAGGGGGCATTACACAATGCCCCAGTGGGGCTGAGAGATAATGACCCCTCGGGCAGTGCCCCATCGCAACTGAGCAGCGGCATCCCCAGTAGGCTAGAGGGCCAGCACCCCTCCAACCAAGCCCAGATTAAGACCTTGCACTATAGGGGACCACTAACACCCAAGTGTTGCTAAAAGATAATTTACTTACCAGAGATGTTTCCTGGATTTCTGAAAAATTGGAAGAAGGTAGGGACATTTTCTACCCATCCCCAAAACATCGTCCATGGGGAACATGGTCAAATTTGACAAGGATCATGTCCCCAGGAGGCATGACTTGATATTGAGCTCAGAGAGAAATAGGAGAGCACCATTTTTTCCTTCAATTTTATTGTTTAACTATCACATGATCTACTATGCAAAAAGAAAATAGAAACATCCCATCATTAATAGTTACTAATTAGGTGCTCCAAGCTCACTTCCCAGCCACACAGACAGTCTGCTAAAATTCATGTCAACAAATGGGGCACCACATACCATTAATTCACCCCTGCACAAACAAGGAACCATGACCTTCAATTTCACATGATTTCAAGTTGCTCTGCTTTCCAGGATTCATATAGCGGTTGTGGCTTATATTTCTTATCTCCTAATCAGTATACTTATCCTGAACTATTGCCCAATAAAAAACTACTATCTGCTTTTATGCATGAGCTTCTAAGAACAATGTAATGATTACTACATCCCAGATAGAGAGGATCTAAGATGTGTTTGAATGTAAACAGGCTTTTAATATTTTATGAACCAGCTCCCTTTGTGTGTGATCTACCCTCAAAACAGATGTAGAATCTAAATGGTAATTTCCAGTAAAGAAGCTATCAAAATTTTTTAAACAAGACTTCAAATACACCTTAGTAAAATTAAGCACTACTACTTATTCCTACAACTTAACAAACAATTAAAAAAACTTGGAAATGGGTTCTAGCTATAGTGTTTCTGAAAACAGCTAGACAGACCCAGTACTAATGCAGACTAAAAAATCCGAATCAACAAATTTAACCACACTTACAATAGGGCTCAAAAAAAATTGAAAATAAAATATTTTCAAAAATATATCAACAAAGCATATATGAAGCTCCAACCTTGCCCACATATAAGAGTTCCAAAAAGGAGCATAACCTCCTTTAAATAATTCACAAAATTGCCATTCCTAGTAAAAAGTCAATTTTGTCCAGCCGGAACCCCTATTTTTTTCTGCATTGACCTGTCTAAGGAGAAAGGATGAGTAAATTCAGTGTTGGTGATTTTTTGCATGTATTTCAATTTTCATCCTTTAGGCACTGGTGGAATCTCAGAAAATCTGCATAGACTACAAAATCTGAGCCCCAAGTCCCACTGAACTCACTTTCCTTATCTCAGACTCCAACATGCTAGCATTTCTATGTCCTACTTCTACGAAAGATTCACCCAAGTTGCAAACCACTGAACCACTTTCAGAAATTCAGACCCATCAGATTTAGCCGTGTCCTTATTCCATGTTCAATCAAAACAATTTGGTTCTATTGAAACAAATACAACACTTTCAATCTACTTATAAGAAATCACATGAAGATACACTCAAAAAACCAATCGCCCATGCTGATTAAGGCAATCAAGCTTAAACCTTGGCTGCAGAAAAAATTTCCAGCAACAATAGCCCAGGTAGTCAACACTCGTAATGGGAATTACACCTAAGTTGTAAGAAAAGTCAGAGCAGCCCCCACAGCAATCAAAGCCTAGTAGTCTCACCTCAGTGTACCAAGTAAAACGGATTTCCCTACCCAAGTGGACATCAGATAAACATCAGACCAAAGTGCCTTACTGTAAGCCTGTCAACCGTGTTTCTATTGTCTAATTATATGGGCTATATTCAGCAATCAAGGGAGTCAAAAATTGACTTGACAAAAGCTCAAGTTATCAAAATTATGTTGGATAATTATGCACAACATGAGTTTTCCCAAATTTAAACTGGCCCTTGTGAGTTTGTGTCCAGTCTTTTTTAAGCAACTGCTTTCCTGCTGATATGTGACCTTAACCGTGCAATTCAATTTTAGCACACAGACTTTGGTTGCAAGTCATATCAAGTCTACAAAGCTATTAAGTCCTACCATACTGAACATTAAAAAACAGGTTATTACAAAAATACCAGATAAAGACGACTACAACTACGATTTAAATCTCCCCATCAAGCCAGATAAGCTTTCCAATTACAAATTTCTAGGCACGCCTAGCTGCCTCTACCACATGCTAGATTTTTGACTAGTCAAGGCTGGTCTTGATCAATTAAGTGGATTACTGCCCACTCTATATATTAAAATTTTCAATCCATAGCCACGTTGGCTATGTTTGTCAGGTGTTTATCACTATGGGCACAGCTTCATTACATTTTCCTATAGTCACCGGGAAGTAAAACAAGATTAGCTCAAGTGATATTAGGTAATAACAAATTGGCATTCAAAGCTAAGGCCCAAGTTCGTGGCCCTAGAGACATAATAAAAAGCTGAAATTGAGTACAGATGAAACGCATCCCATACAGTGGGATGCAATATACCCCCAAATGACGAGGCCAAGTGACAAAAGGGATAACCCAGAAATGAGAATTCACCCCTGAAAGAGAACTTTACCAATCAAAAACATGTATAGCCTAGAAGGAGTCCCTGGAAACAAGTTTTCCGATACCAATATTCAAATACTACAACAAACAGAAAGTTCTAGGGCCATATAAGCCAAAGCAGTAAGTAAAAACGAATTCTCTCGTCTGTCGCACCCAATCATTTTAGCAAACATCCTAGAAGGATAGAAGGATAAAACTTGCCGAGACCAGACCCCAGACCCCAATCCCGATTTCACCCCATTTCACCGCAGGAAGGATCCACATCACATCTACCCTAATAAGCTAACTTCACCGCGTGAGCCCAATTACACAAAAAATTCCGCCAAAAATAAGCCCGTGACCGACTTAAATCCCACCACACACATGGTGAAAACCTCGTTCGCAATATCTTCAAACGACTCAACCATACATACATAAACTAAGAAGAAATAAATTTAAAACCCTAAATGCGCAGAAATCATTACTAGCCAGTGCCAAAACGTAATAAATAATATCAAGATTAAAAGAAGCGTACCAGAAAGACTTGAACATGACTTCTTTTGAGGTAGAAAATTGCAGAAGCGCCAGACGATCTCGATCGGCCGAGGGCAATGATAATCAAATATTTTGTTCTTGTTATTTACCAAGAGCAAGAATATTTTTATGTGCTTCCTTCAATAGAGAATTGAATTGAAGTGCACTCGTTAAATTAGGGTTTGAGTTGACTTCAGGAGGAGTTAACCCTTCCCTGCCCTCTTTCTGTTTTTCCTTCAGCGAGAAGAAATCGTGATGCACTGTGCCGATCTGAAATTTGTGTAGAGACGTGAATGAGATATAAGAGATGATACCAACGCGTCCTAATTTCCTTGCTGCGTGTCGTTTGTTCTACTTTTATTTACATTTTTATTCTATCGCATTTGCTTTTTGGACACTCGAGATGTTTCCGAGAAACAAGATGAAAAATAGTATATATATTTTTAAAATATCTATATAAATGTCAATTGTGAATTGGTCGACTGGTGAAGTTCTCGTGAAGACATTTGATAAGGGATGAGACCAGGATCATCGTACCCTCAAAGAGAACGAATTATTCTCAAATAAAAAGTATGGAGAGATATTTTTTCCCAAATAATTTTGCTATCTCAATTGATGATAGTGGGTGTCTCCTTTCTATTAAAAATTTATTTTATCTTTTTTTTTTTCAATATTTGGTTTCTATAATATTTTAGGATAATTTTGGCTTTAGAGTTAATATTATGATGGACAATTCAAAAATATTGTTTAGGATAATTTAGTCTTTAGAGTTAATATTATGAAGGACAATTCAAAAATATTATTTAGGATAATTTCGGCTTTAAAGTTAATATTATGATTCGATTTTATCCTAAATAATATTTTTGAATTATCTTTAAAATCTTTTAGAAATTATATGTTAATGGGTGTTTCAAGGTTGATCTTCCCAAAACATGAAGAGAAGATGTGAAGTGGGAAGCTCCAGATTCGAGGTGGATTAAAGTCAATTTTGATGGAGCAGCGTGGGGTAACCTTGGGCCGTCAGGGGCAGGATGTGTGGCTCAGGACTCCATTGGCTATATCATAGCCACAGAGCACAATAGGTTGGACAAGGGGACGAACAATGAAATCGAGGTGCAAGCTGCATTGATGGGGGTTGAAATGGCACAGAGACTACAGGTGGATAATCTACATGTCTGGAGGGTGATTCTCAAATTATCCTCAATGTTATTACAACGGGAAAATCCCACGCATGGAGGTTGAAAAAATAGTGGAAATAATCAAGAAGAAATTAATGTGCTTTCAAAATTCCAAAATCTCGCACATATATCGAGAGGGGAATAGTCTGGCAGACTCGTTGTCCAAGTTGGCAGTGGATGTGGTGATGACATAGAAAGTACAGTTGGATGACATCATGGCAATATGCGAAAGGGGATATGATGTGACATTTTTGAGTTGGCAAGGAGATCGAATGACGAAGAAGGACAATATTACATTCAATGAAGTGAAAGGTGGCAGGGTGAGGCCTCTTTGATACATAATTTGTACACTCTTACGAGCAAGCATTCAATGCGGTAGATGGTGTGAAGGATATACATTCTCTATTCACATATCCAGAGGCACATTTGATCGTTGGTGTCTATTCTCTAGTGTGTGGCGAGTGAAGAAGAAACATGCAAGCGAATTTTTCATTTGACACCTTGAAGCAGTGAATGGCCTTCAAAGGGTCATTGACAGATGAATGGTTGAAGAATGTTTTTTCTTCAAACCACCCTTTCTTCCTCAACTTAAATTGGTCATTGTTGGGGATTGAGTACGTGATCTCTCATTTTTGTTGGCAAACAAAGACTGACATCGTTGCCCTTTTTTGTGCATGGGGTTTGCACTTTGGATTGAAGGAGGAGGTCAAACATATTACGAAGCGATGTGTTTGAGCTAAATGGAGAGAAGAGTTGGATGAAATTCTGGAATGTGTGGTGCCTAGGCTAGGGTATGTTGTGACGCATGGTGACTGTAGGTATGTGAGAGGTTACTAAGAGGAAGGGTGAATCGGTAATCTCCAACTTAACCTTTAAAACACAATCTCAAATCTTCTCCAATAAATTTATCGATTACAGTTTCATGAGAGAAGAGTTGGATGAAATTCTGGAATGTGTGGTGCCTATGCTAGGGTTTGTTGTGACGCATGGTGATTGTAGGTATGTGAGAGGTTACTGAGAGGAAGGGTGGATCAGTAATCTCCAACTTAACCTTTAAAACACAATCTCAAATCTTCTCCAATAGATTTACCGATTACAATTTCATTAATCTATAACAGTCTTATCAGTTATCAAAATATTAAACATCCATGCATCATAAAATAAACATTAACACCAGCATTTACCACGTGGAAACCCGATCAGGGAAAAAACTATGGTGTGATATCTATGCCCACAATTGTTGTACTCTCGTGGAATACGCTCGGTAAGAGCTTGCCTGGTTAAGGGTTACAAAAAGCACTATTAAATGCTACCCAGTTATGGGATTTACCTAGAGACCTATTAAAGTCTTATACCATGTTAGGAGTAACCTGGTTAGAAGATTTTATCCTACTTATACAGTGTTCACCTTGTTAAAGGATTTACAATAGACCTGTTAGGGTCACCCGATAAGGGATTTTTACTGTCACAATTATTAGAGAGTAACATCCTATAAAATGATCTGTAGTTTGCACTATCTCTGCTATATCATATCCAATAAAGTTCTCTAACAAAATAGCATACCATTCAATCCTTTGTTTCCTCTTTTCTATTCTCTTCTGTGATCACAACTATCCTTCTCCGATTAGTTCTTTTGTTTCTCCAATATCATGTCTTCTCCTTTGTCGCGATAACCTAACTTCCTCTTGTCTTCTTCCTTGAGTAGATTTTCTTTAATCACCAAAACCTAAACCTAGATCCAATGATCCTAACTTCATCATCATAATAAATCATTATCTTGTTCTTCCTTCCTTGTCAGTTGCGATGTGATCTTCTCTTTTAACCGATAGCGGTTGGATGCTGATAGCTAACCTTCTTGTCGATAAGTCTTCCTTTAATGTCGATAGTTAATACTTTGCTTATTTGACATCAATGAAAAACAATATAACTTCCTTATCAAATAGAGCAATTATGCCAACAATATCCCCCTTTGGCATTGATGGCAAACATCTTGGAAAACTTCTAGTGATACATCACTATCTATACCTTTTTTATACTAGTCTTTCAGTTATGTCCATTTTGATTTCTTTGTACTCGCCTCTTTTCTCATACTTCTCATTACTATTCTCTCCCAATTTATTCTCCCCCTTTAACAACAATGCCAAAGGTGATCAACCTTGCTATATTGTCTTCTTATTTGTACTAGTTCTATTCTACTTTATTTTCCTTACTTGCCTAGACTGCTCCCCCATAGAATAGTCTGCTTGTACATCAATTCATACTTAAGATATTCTATTAGAATGTTGTGAACTGATGCATATTGCATCTTCTTTTAGTTAATTTTTGATAGGGGTAGGACCCCTGGTTTACCTCTTATATACTCAAAGTGGTTTAGTGAATATATCTGCAACTTATTCCTTTGTGGGAATGTATTCCAATCTCACTTCTTTGTCCTCTACATGTTCCCTTAGAAAAAGATACTTGGTAGCTATATGCTTGGTCTTTGAGTGCATTACTGGGCTCTTTGATATATTAATAGCACTAGTATTGTCACAATGTATAACAACAGGTTCTTCAATTTTCTCATGTATTCCTTCTAATCTTTGTTTTATCCATAACACTTGCTGACAATTAATGGAAGAAGCAACATATTCAACTTCAGTTGTAGATTGTGAAATATAATTATGTTTCTTTCTTGTCCATGACACTAATTGCTTCCTAGATAAAAAGCTCCTTCACTTGTGCTTTTTATGTCATCAACATTTCCAACCCAATTTGCGTCTATATATGCTTGAAGATTAAAATCTCCTTTTCTTTCATACCATAATCCATAAGTCTATGTTCTTGTATAGTGGGAAAAAGGGAAAAGGGAAAAGGGATGTAATAGGTTTTGGTTGTGTTTATGATGTGTTGATTTCCTTAATTCCCTTAAACCTACTTTACATTTAATTGAAGTTTGTATTGAAATGTGTATTAAGAGGAAAGTAAGACATTCCACCTTTATCCTCAAATGCACAAATGAAAGATCCAAGTTGATCAACCCAAAAGAGGGATTAATGCACAAGTGAATCAACCATTTGGAAATGAAAACAAAGAGGGAGATCTTAAATTATGTTAATTGATAATGTAGATATGATATATGGCAGTAATTGAAAAGGATGAGAAGAAGAACTAACCTTAAAGAATTATAGATCCGGAAAATGCTATTTTATGAGGTCTGTAGACTATTTCTAGAAAATCTGAAGTATGATCCGGAACCGGAACGCAGAGACGAACAAAACCCATAAATATTTTTCTAATCTGACACCATCTTATGAAAAAGGTTGACCTTGACCCACAAATGTCACCCCTGACCCAATAATGTCGACCCTGACCTGCACAGCGTCGACAAAAGATCTGTTCGCAAAGCCTGAAAGAAAGCTGAAAAGGGTATCCAGATCTGAGTCCAAATCTGCAGTCCTTAATCTGTACCTACAATAAAAAGAGGTTTTTTTTTGTGGGGGAGGGGTTTGCCTTAGTCAAACCCCAGTTTTGGAATTAACCTCAAATATATGTAATTGAATTTGCAGAAGTAAACAAAGTAAATACATAAATTCACCTTGCTTGTAAAAGTCCTTGCGGAGGATCCGAATCCTTGAATCCACAAGTATATATACACCAATGGATCTAGAATTTGGAATGTAGGATGTCTTCAATCAATTGCTTGTAGATCTCCAACACCAAATCTTGAATGGGTTCTTGATTATGAAGAGGCTTGGAAGAAGATGGATGGAGAGATCACCAAAAAGGGCACTATGTAGCTTAAATCCTTCAATGGCCTCCCATGGATCTCTTTGAATGCTTGAAGGTTTGATGGTGGATGAATCCTTGCTTCAAATATTTCTTGATTGCTTGCTTGAATCTTCACTTGATGATGTTTATCAATTGCTCAAGGATGCTTAGGCTTTCATAGAGGACACAAAGAAAATGAGGGGAGAAAAGTCTCCCTTTTATATGAAATTAGGGCATAATCTTCTAAGGAGGATGACATAGGAGAATTAAATTCTCATTCAAGCCTTTACCCCTAGGAGAGGACCTAAGTTAAATATAATTTAGGAATCACCAATTCGGAACCCGAAACAGCTGACCCGGAAGCGGGAAGTAACTTTTTGCAAAGACTGACATCCAGAAACAGTGGGACCCTGAGATTTGAACCCTGGGTCAAGGTTGAGGTCGACCTTGACCTAGGTCAGGGTTGAGGTTGACATAGACCCAAAAGGTTGACCCTGACCCTGAGGTTAAAGACCTCGTATCTGCAGTCCAGGATGCAAAAATCAGGTTGGAAAGAAGTGGAAAGAGAGGCAGAACGTGGGGAAAGCCAGGTCAAAGTCAGGAACCCATTCAAGGTGCTTGATATGACCCCAAACCACTTACTCGGAAGGCTAAACTAGTCTACCATGGAAGTGCTTCCATTTTCTGACTATACATTTATCCCCCACTTTAGCAAGAGTATGGACTCAACGCAAATTCTTGGTAAAGGAAATCATAGAGAAAAGATAATCTTATTGGAATCAAGAGGGACAAAGAAATCCTCAAGCCCCCAAGGGACTTAAGTCTTTATAAACCCTAAGATCATGATAAGAGAGACACCACTTTAAAGAGAGAAAAAGAGAGAGGGTGTGATTATCTTACCCAATGAGAGCTTATGTCCCATTGTGAATCACATAAGAAAACATCGTAACTGGAAAGATGGAGTTGAACTGCCTAGTGAATGTGGCTACTCACTAGTCAACCCATCGGGGAGATCCATTCTTAAAGGGATCAAAAACATTGTAAATTGAAAACTGGCGGGATCAAGGGATCCGTGTAATTTTAAACTGGAGGGATCAAGAGATCCTAAAAAGTAAAATGACCATGCTTTAAGGATTAGTTTGTAATCCATAAAGGGAAAAAAGTTTTTAAGTCTTGAAAGCTATTTTGAACGTGTGTGTGTGCAAAAAGTGAGTAGAGTGTATGCCCCCACGTTAAAGTCATTGCTAACACTTTAACAGGAGCAATGGCTTTAACGGAAACATAAACAACTCTACAGATTACGTTTCCACTATGAGATGCCCCCAAACAAAGACAACTCAAGGGAAATAAAACATAAACATACACAAGAACACAGAAGGGATCTACCTACTGTGGGGTCAGTATGATCATAAGATAACATTTACATATAAATATGATATTGTTGCAAATGAATTGACATCATTCCCCAAAGAAAGTAGAACTACAATCACAATGGAGGAAACAAAACTTGAGGGTTATGAAGAAGAATATTTTTGGACCACAACCTGGAGACCAAAAAGAATCAGTGCTACCATGTCGCAGATCCAAGCAAATTATACAAGGGAAACATTTACGAACAATAGCACAAGTACAACATAACATAGAAACAACATATAAAAGAACAAAGATACATATAGAAGAATTATACAAGAAGTTTGATTCCTTTATCACCTTGCACCAACGAAGTAAAAAGGGTCATATAAAAGAATCTAACAAACATTTAGCAAATATATTATGGGAGAAGCACATTACAACATGCAAACACAAAAAGGGCTACCATAAAAGATAAGCCAATCAAGCACATTATCAACCCTCCCCATCTTGATTTATGTTATTGATGGAAGGTGGGCAACTCGCAAGAGGGACTATATCCAATATAGTAGGAATGATAGCCAGTTCCTAACAAGGATCCTCCTGAGAATCCCAATGCTCGATACTAGGTGTAATTGTTAATTGAGTTGAAAGCATATGAGGTAGATCAGTATCAAGATCAATGATCTCATATTCATCACTAAGATCAAGAGGATCATCGAGAGTGTCCTCCTCATCAAGGTTGATTGAAATGGGATCTAAGATGCGAATAGGATCATCATACTCATTCATATTAATATCTTTGTGAATATTAACATCCAACACATCAGGCATGGGTTGATAAAAAGAAGGCAAGGAGTTATGAATAATAGAAGCACAAGCTCTAGCATTAGCTCTACGCTTCTCACAACGTTCATTAGCAGATTTGTTACGTTTAGCTTTGTTTGGCATTTTGAGAATTAGGAGGAATGACAATAGGTTCCGTCACAGGTTCTATGGGAGGATTCTCAATAGGTTGCGATGAAGTAATAGAAGTTTGATTAGTAGAATTAGAAGTAATTTATAAAGGAGGTATGGAAGGAGTAGGCAAAAGTCCACGGTTAGGATCTATCCGAGGCATGCTTAACTCAACAATTTTGCGATGTTTGTAAGCTTGGTATGAGCGAAAGAGATGATTAGGGCAAGGAGGACATGAGTTAGGTAATGAGGGCCAAAAGAAATCGAGAGTAGCACAATCTCTAGGCCTAGAAGGTTGATACAAACTATGATTAATCATTTTGACTTCTCCATTATGAATGAACTTAAGATATTTATGAATGGGAGAAGCGATAGCATGCATAACAATTATCCAAGGTAAACCAATTTTGATTTGAAATTGATCAGAAGTAGGGATGATGATGATGAAGGTAGTATCTACAACTTTACCACAAAGTTCAATAGGTAAGTTAATAAAACCAAGTGCAGGATAAAGAAAACCATTACATGTTTGGATCCATGCATCAGATGGATCATAACAATCATGTTGTAATCCTTTCATAAAGAGATTTTCCTCAGTAATGACATTTATTAACGATGTGGGATCAACTAGACAACCATGAGTAGGTATCTTAGCAATCCTAGCATAGATATAAAGGGGACCATCAGGAGCCTTAGTTGTTTCAGAATCATCAAAGGTAATTAAAGGTTCCCTAGGTCGCTTATCCTTAATTTGTTTTTGGGGTTTGGGTAGAATTGGAAGTGAAAGTGGAGGTGAAGGATCTTGAACAATATGTTGAGAAGAAACAACACCCTCCACATGATTCATAATGTGATTAAGATCATCCATCTTTGAATCGTAAACAATATCCACAGAAGATGGCTGAGCTATAGTATTAGTATCATGTGTAGGTAAAGGATTCGTATAGATTTGAAGGTTTTGATTAGGAGGAGAAATAGATTTATTCCCATTACCATCAAATTTATCAACAGTCAAAGCCTTGGAATCAATTAAATCTTGAATTTTATGCTTTAGAGAGTAACATTTTTCGGTATCATGGCCATTATGGTGATGGTATTGACAGAAAGCTTGAGAATCAAGAGATTTTGAAGCTATCGTGGTGGGAAGAAGAGGTCGAATAGGAGGCAAGGTAACCATACTACCACCTAACAACCTACTCATTATAGAATGCCAATTTTTAGAGAGAGGAGTAAATGTACGATTCATACGGAAAGTAGTGGATACAGAAGTGGCATTGTTGGATGTAACTGCAACTTGATCAGCAACCGCATTCGTCTATTTATTAATCTTGACATAGTTGTTAGGTTTCTAAAATTTATTAGGATTAGGAGCATTTTCACTCTTATCAACTGGAACAGGAGCCATTGGAGTGTTGCTCTCAAACTGACTCACTTGTAATTGATAATGGTGAAGTGTTGCACACAGTTGTTGAAAGGAAGTAAATTCAGTAAGCAGAATCTTATCTCTAATATCCTTTTG
>MU224206.1:1215474-1227060 GCA_018584345.1 Thuja plicata
ATCTCGAAAAGTTCTAGCAAACAATTTAGCTAAAATCCTATGGTCATGAGCATAATCACTACAAAGGATTTGGAATGTTTTAACATGAGTAACAGGATCACCTTTACCATTGTAATTCTCAAGATGAGACATATCAGCTTGCTGGGGGATAGTAGCACGAATGATGTCTAAGGATAAAGTACTACCCATATCACACATAGGAATGCTATATTTGGATTGAGTTAAAGATGCAAGTTGTTGTTGTAAAGATGACACAATTTGAGCCAAACTAATAATGGTGGAATCATTAGAGGAAACAGGTGTCATAACAATATTAGGAACACTAGGAAAATTATAGGAAGCAGTAGGAATAGAAGACACAACTGGTGGAATATTGGGAACCATAGTTGGAAGAGGATTAGTATAAGTAAAAGGCACACTATGATATTAAGGTTGTGAGGTAGGTAAAGATACCGGTGGAGCACTCATAGGAATAGATGTAGTTGGGAGATATGTGGTCATCAAAGGAGGAGTATAAGTAGGAATGCTAGGTAAAGGAACATAAGAAGGTCCTACACTAGTGATAATAGGTGTGAATCCTAACTCTTGAGCTTCCTGGGCTAAAGGTTTAACATTTGAATACATAAGATGAGTAAGACCATGCAAGAAATTAACACCTTGATCATTATCACGGAGGAATTTCTTAAGGGCCTCTATAGCTTGGATAGAATTTTGATTATGGTTTTCTTGGATAAGCCAATTTCCCATCTTATCAAGTTCGGTTGAAAGTTTTTGCACTTGTTCAGGAGGAACTCTTAAAGCGTCATCTTCATCATGAGATGAGTGAGAAGAGTTATGCTCCATGGAAGGATTGGAATCATGAGTTATCAAATTATCATCCGGGATCCTAAGGAAGGGAGAGGAAGACTTGGGATCAAAGGAACCCATAAGTCTACGACTTCTTCTAACCGGGATACTATAAGTAGGACTAGAAGTGGTAAAGCTCATACACCAATGTAAATGTAAATGAACAAACACAAGATTTTGATTTATTATTTTTAAATGTAATTTAAGAACATGCAAGATCTACCATAAACATGTAAATCTAACACCAACAAGAAAGAGTTGTCTATCGCGTGTTCACCAAAATGTATAGTGGGAAAAAGGGAAAAGTGAAAAGGCTTGTAATAGGTTTTGGTTATGTTTATGATGTGTTGATTTCCTTAATTCCCTTAAACCTACTTTACATTTAATTGAAGTTTGTATTGAAATGTGTATTAAGAGGAAAGTAAGACATTTCACCTTTATCCTCAAATGCACAAATGAAATATCCAAGTTGATCAACCCAAAAGAGGGATTAATGCACAAGAGAATCAACCATTTGGAAATGAAAACAAAGAGGGAGATCTTAAATTCTGTTAATTGACAATGTAGATATGATATATGACAATAATTGAAAAGGATGAGAAGAAGAACCAACCTTAAAGAATTGTAGATTTGGAAAATGTTGTTTTCTAAGGTCTGTGGACTGTTTCTGGAAAATCTGAAGTATGATCCGGAACTGGAATGCAGAGACAAACAAAACCCATAAATATTTTTCTGATCTGACACCGTCTTATGAAAAAAGTTGACCTTGACCCATAAATGTCACCCCTGACCCAATAATGTCGACCCTGGCCTGTACAGCGTCGACCGAAGATCTGTTCGTGAAGCCTGAAAGAAATCTAAAAAGGGTATCCAGATCTGAGTCCAAATCTGCAATCCTGAATCTGTACCTACAAGAAAAAGAGGTTTGTTTGTTGTGGGGGAGGGGTTTGCCTTAGTCAATCCCCAGTTTTGGAATTAACCTCAAATATATGTAATTAAATTTGCAGAAGTAAACAAAGTAAATACATAAATTCACCTTGCTTGTAAAAGTCCTTGTGGAGGATTCGAATCCTTGAATCCACAAGTATATATGCACCAATGGATATAGAATTTAGAATGTAGGATGTCTTCAATCAATTACTTGTAGATCTCCAACACCAAATCTTGAATGGGTTCTTGATTATGAAGAGGCTTGGAAGAAGATGGATGGAGAGATCACCAAAAAGGGCACTATGTGGCCTAAATCCTTCAATGGCCTCTCATGGATCTCTTTGAATGCTTGAAGGCTTGATGGTGGATGAATCCTTGCTTCAAATATTGCTTGATTTCTTGCTTGAATCTTCACTTGATGATGTTTCTCAATTGCTCAAGGATGCTTTGGCTTTCATAGAGGACTCAGAGAAAATGAGGGGAGAAAAGGCTCCCTTTTATATGAAATTAGGGCACAATCTTCTAAGGAGGCCGACATAGGAGAATTAAATTCCCATTCAAGACTTTACCCTTAGGAGAGGACCTAAGTTAAATATAATTTAGGAATCACCAATTCAGAACTCGAAACAGCCGACCTCGAAGCGGGAAGTAACTTTTTGCAAAGACCGACATCTGGAAACTGTGGGACCTTGAGATTTGAACCCTAGGTCAAGGTTGAGGTCGACCTTGACCTAGGTCAGGGTCAAGGTCGACATAGACCCGAAAGGTTGACCCTGACCCTGAGGTCAAAGACCTCAGATCTGTAATCCAGGATGCAAAAATCAGGTTGGAAAGAAGTGGAAAGAGAGGCAGAACAAGGGGAAAGCCAGGTCAAAGCCAGGAACCCATTCAAGGTGCTTGATATGACCCCAAACCACTTACTCAGAAGGCTAAACCAGTCTACCATGGAAGTGCTTCCATTTTCTGACTATATAGTTCTTTTAAGATATTTGAATATCCTCTTAACTGCAATCATATGTGAATCCTTAGGATTAGATGAAAATATAGCAACTATTCCAATCTTTTATTTCAAAATTTGAATCAATATGTTAATATAAAAATATTTGATTGAGACAAACATTAACATAAAAATGTTTGATTGAGACAAACATTAATCAAATTGATTTTAATTTGCATGTCTAATGTTATTTTTATTAACGATAAAATTGAATTGAGTCAACCCTTGGAACTATACATGTGCAATATCAGGTCTATTGTGAACAAGATATTGTAACTCTCCAATCATTGATCTATACAATGTTTCATTGATTTCCTTATAATCATCTTCTTTAGATAGTTTACAACCAGTTACCATAGGTGTACCAACAGGTCTTGAATCTTCCATTCCAAAAGTTTTCAATATCTCCTTAACATATTTAGACTAAGTTATGTGAATACCTTTCTGCATCTATTGTACTTGTAAACCAATAAAAAAAAATTATTTCTCCAATAATAGACATCTCAAATTCATTTCTCATTTCTTTAGCAAAAGAGTTACTAAGAAAATCATTTCCTCCAAAAATTATATCATCAACAAAAATTTCATCAATCAAAACTTTGTCTTCACTATCAGTCTTCAAATATACATTAATATGATCACGAATTCTTTCAAATCCAATCTTAACTAAATAATAATGTAGTCTATCATACCATGCTCTTGGTTCTTGCTTCAAATCATACAATGCTTTGTGCAACCTACAAACCAAATTCTTATCTTTCTCATCAACAAATCCTTCAAGTTGTTCATTATAGACTTCTTCACCTAGTATTTCATTCAGGAAACTCGATTTAACGTCCATTTCATAAATTTTAAATCCTTTATATGTTGTGTAACCCAATACTATTTTGACTCCTTCCAATCTAACCACAGGTACAAAAGTCTCTCCATAATCTATTCCTTCAACCTGTGTGTAGCCTTTGCAGACTAGTCTTGCTTTGTTTCTTATTACTTTACCATTCTAATTAAGTTTTTTCCTGAAAACTCATTTACTCCCTATAACATTTTTATCTTTAGGTGTGGGAACTAATGAACATGTTTTATTCTTCTCAATCTGTTCGATTTCTTCTCTCATTGCCTGTATCTAGTCTTCATCTTTTAGTGCATCTTTTACCAATCTCGATTCCATCTCCTATAGTAGACATATAGTGTTCTTGGCTCTTAATTGACTTCTGGTTAATACTCCATCACTCCTATCTCCTAGTATATCCGTCAAACTGTTGTTAATTCTTATATTCCTTGGTGTTACAGGTTCCACATTCTGACTTCATTCATTTCTCTTACTTATTTCACTTAGCGGTGTTGTTATTAGTTGGTTGTTATCAGTGCATGTACTTGTATGTGCTAAAACCAAACCTGTTGGGAGCACGCTAAGACATGAAAATGTTAGAGATATACAATCAATAAACTACATTAAACATGTCTAATAAGCATACTATGAAAATAATAAGAGATCCCATCACAACCTTCGATGAGCCAAACAAGGGCACCCAAGCTTTGTTGATTTGCTCTTAGAGAATTGTGTGTGTGCTCTCCCAACACAATATCATAATCTCACTATGATTTGATGGATGGAAACTAGAATGCAAGCTAACAATGGATGAAGAGCTCAAGAACAAGTATGAAGAACTTGTCTCATACCATTCACCAAATGATTGAAATGAAAATGCAAACTATACTAAGATGTTATGCAAGATCAAATGAAAACTAGAAACTAGATTCATTCACCATTATGCCTAAGATGTAATTTCTAGATTATCTAAAGCATGAACATAAAAAACGCTCTAAACTTCTAACACTAAACTAACATGATAACAATGCATAAAAAAGAGATGATTTGCTCTTGACAATAGCCTCTATTTATAGATTTTTTGGAGGAGAGAGAGGGCTTGGATGAGGTGGAGCTCATGTGGCATCCACATAGGTGCCACATGAGGGACACATAAGCCATGCAAGAGGCCCACTTTGCTCACACATGTGTGAGCAACTTTGGATGTGATGGGTCAAAGTGTACTTAAAGTACACATGTGAAGGATCTTGTAAGAGGTGTAAGAGTTTTGGACCAATGAGGCACTTTTAGAAAGTGTACGAGGGTGTCATCATAGGTGTAAGAAACCTTATTGGCACCAAATAAAGATTATTTGAAAATTTGCTCACACATGTGTGAGCAAATAATTAGGACTAATTGGTGTAGGAATCAAGAAATTAACTTAATTAACCTTAGTTAATTAATAACTAGGTCTATTTGGTGAGAGTGATGTGAGGTAAAGTAGGATCTAGGTTCAAATTAGTTTAATCTAAAATAAAGTTTAGATTAATTATGGTTTAGTAGAATTTAAGTCATGTGAAGGAATAAATAAATTAAAAATGTATTTAAAAGGGACTAATGAGGGGTAATGGATATAAATAAAATTTAATACATTAAAGGGGATAGTATTTAAATTAAATTTAAATACTAGGGAAAGTGAGTTATATTTAATTAAATAAATTTAATTAAATAAATAGAGGAATATAACAAATTTAATTAATTAAAATTAATTATAATGTTATGGAAATATTAATTAAATTAATATAATGCTATGAGAATATTAATTAAATTAATATAAGGACGATTTTAGATGTTTAAATTTTGCCCCTCTTTAATGCGGCGTCGAAAGTGGCGTCGTGTCAAAGAAAAGAAAATAAGATGCCCCAGAAAGGTCAGGAAAACCTAAGGCAGCGAGAGTGGAGGATTGTGCCCCCTCGAGAAAATAATAGGAAAAAATAAATTTTTAAAATAATTTTTTCTCAAAAAAGGCAGGAAAAGGGGGAAAGAGGACCAATTACATGGTGTGTCCAAAAGAAATAGAGGAAAAACAGGGACCAAAACAAGGAACGGGGAGAAGGACGAAAGAAACGGGTCCCAAGGGGCTATAAGTAGTCCACCGGGGCCCATAGAGAAGTCACTTTCACTCACAAAGAGCAAAAAGAGAGAAGAAGAGAAGAGCAATGGCAGCAGAGCGAGAGCGTGCACAGCTTGGGAAGCACATTTGGATCCATCAGGGACCTGCAGACGCTGGACCACCGATGAGTAGTCAAAGACCTCTTTGTCCATTATACATTTAATGTATTTTCAATCATTTATAGCATCATAAATGCGTCCCAAACTGGCGCGTAGCGCAGACAGTGGTCGCCTGACTGCCGTCTTTGCAGATGACCGATCTGCGATCGGCGTCTGCGCAGATGGAGATCGGTCGATCTCCGTCTGCGAGGACAGAGGAGGGGTGAAAAAGTGCAACAGAGACGACAGAGTTGGAACTCTGTTGTTTGTGCGGCAAAGAGGCGACGACCTAAACCGTCGTCTCCATAGATTGGCGATTGCAAAGTTTTGTCGTCTGCGAGGGTCAACTGTCGTCTTCGCAGATTGACCCGAAAATGAAAGAAAAAGAGAAAAGAAGAGGGAGGAAAGGGGGGTCGGGAGCATTTTTCACAGACTAGGGGCATTTTTCATTGCCCTAGAATGCTATCTAATTTCTGACATGAGCTGGGTGCATGCATGAGGATACTATCACCTTCTGGGCGAGGAAGTGCTACCCAACGACTATGGTGCTGGAGCACGAGCTGATTGTAGCAGAGTGGGGGATCATGACACTTTGCAGGCTAGAGCATGTACATCATTGGCCACATCTAAGAGCGCACAATGCACTGATGTCTGCTTTGATCGAGAGGTGGCATAGCACCACTTCTAGCTTTCACTTCCCTACAGGGGAAGCTACGATCACCTTCCACAATGTGTGGAGGATCTATAGAGTGCCTATTCGGGGGTTGATTCCCGAGTACTGCTTTGAGGGTTCAGAGCCATACATGGAGATGGCTTTTGGGAGGAGCTATGCAAACCTGCCGACTTCACGACACTGGATGTCCTGGGCGGGAGTGATGACGATGCAGCCACGGTTGTGGCGGGTGGCCCTATACTTGGTCAAATTGATTGGAGAACAGTTGATGCCTGATCATGCAGGCAAGGGATTTCCTATAGGCTGGGATCAAGTTCTGAGCAGTATGGTTGAGGATGGGGATTAGTAGTGTTGGGGGTATACTATCCTTGGACAGTTATATTATGATTTACACATGTGCGCCTACTGTAAGGTAGGGCACTAGGGCTGGGGTGTATGTTGCTTCTTGTATGGGCATGGGAGCACATTGTGATCATACGACCGATCAGGCATCGGGAGACCATAGTGGCTTACATGTTGTTTGCATGTAGGTACAGGCCACCGATCAGCTATGAGGCCACAAACTCAGTTGGATATTGGCGGCGAAGGCTAGATGAGATGGGAGAGATCCAGTGGGCACCTTATGCAGGGTACGAGGCCTGGGGACATTAGATCCCACAGTAGGATGGGTATGAGGAGGATGAGTTCTATGACTCATATTATATGAGATTTGTGCAGATAGACTATTGGCTTATTGGGAGGACAACATATATGATCTCTAGGTACATGTCATCGAGGGTACGGAGGCAGATGGGACAGGTACAAGAGGTTATTCCAGATGGGTTCCCGCATCCATTGGTGACATGAGAGGTGGGGATTATTTGGGGGATGGGGGTGGATCCACGCATAGCACAAGCATCGTGGATGGGTATAACAGAGGTTACATGGATCAGGGCACGGGAGTCCCTACATGATGCTAGGGTTATTCTAGCATACGCACAGTGGTGGGCAACACATAGACTAGTTAGGTTGACAGTGCCATAGATTGTACAAGCAGATGAGCAGCCTGGAGAGGGAGGAGATGGAGGAGGGTAAGATGGAGATGATGATGATGAGGATGGAGGAGGGGCAGAGGGAGGAGAGTCTAGCCTAGGGTTGCAGCTCAAAGGCAGCGAGGGAAGGTAGAGATACCAGCGGGGAGGCAACCACTTATATTCCTAGGCGCACACGTACCAGATCAGGGACAAGGGCCACCAGATCAGGGATAGGGGCCATCAGGATAGGTACCACCAGCCAAATATATAACCTAGGATGTGCATGACACCGTGGTAGCAAAGCGGGATAATCTTCAGACTAAGTTGGGCAGGATACAGGGCTTGCTAGTGACATCTCAGGTGACTGAGGTGAGCGCGCAGGTAGAGATCCAGAGGCTGTAGGGTTTACTGGCGACTGCTCAGGCCACAACGAGCAGTTTTCAGACAGAGCTGACTAGGGTTCAGGGGGAGCTATCAACAAAGACCGCTTGGGGGGATAGTTCTCAGAGAGCATTGGATTTATTACAGGCACAGGTGGATAGCGGGGAGTTTGCTTTTGGACAAGAGGGGATGATACAGAGGAGTTGGCAGCTATGTCAGCACAGATAGCAGCTCTGACAGCAGAGTGAGACTTAGCGCAAAGACGTGTAGAGGATTACAGAGCGGAGCGAGAGATAGCTCGTCAGGCAGGCAGGGCTGCAGGTCTAGGACAGGTGTTGGTGATGCGTTTACAGCGCAGAGAGATGCTGGGTAGAGAGGTCGAGAGGCCGCATATTATACGGGTCTCTATCACAATGCAGTGCCAAAGGGATTACGACAACCTACATACTCAGAGAGAGTGCAGACTGAGAGCGCAGGGCAAGGCTCACAGGGATCGGTGGTGTTACCACCACGTCTAGGTAGTGGTGCGGGACCATCACAGTCACCACCATGATTTGTCTCGGACCATTTTTGATACACATTTTTGTATGATCTATGCGACACATTATGTATGACAGTCATTTTGAGATATATATATACATGGACTCTTGGAATTTATTGTATGATGCTATATGATATGATGTTTATGTAGGATGTATGGATGTGTTATGATTTTATATATTTTTTTATGATGTATATGACTGACATGCAGGATGAGATGAATGTATATGATTAGACTGACTGACTTGTGATGCGGGGATGAGACGCATATATAGATGTTAGATGTGATATGTAAATGTTTATAGATGGATGTATTTTACATGTAATGATGCAATGTGATGGTAAATAAATGTAAATGCACATGTGATTTGTAAAATGAATAATATGTAAATGTGTAATGAACCTAAAATAAATGAACTAAAATGAATGATTAATAATGTGACTATGATAATGAATGTAATGGATAATGGAACTATATGTAACCATAATGATTAATGAGTAATGAATGAAGTAATAATGCAACTTATAATGAATTAATGATTAATGAATGGATTTAATAAAAGTAACCTAATGAATGAATGCAATATGAGACATATGAGGACATTGTTTTTGTGTGTATCAAATAGGTCTAATAAAATCACTTAGGTGACTGGATAGGGGGAATAAATAGAAACCTTTCCAAGAGCAAAATCAAATTGCAATATGACCTACTTAAAATGCAATCCTAACTATGATGATAGTGGGATTTATATTGTGTTAATGTTGGAGAGCACACCCTAGTTTGATATTGCAAAAGGAGTTATGCACCATGTGCTAGAAAACACAAGTGAAATGGTTCCTTTACGTGGACTAGACTCTCAGACAAATAGGTTGTTAGGAACAAGAATGCAAGATATCAGGTATGATGAGTCCTATGAAATGTTACTCATGAGGAGACACAATACATCCAAATCTATTTAGGGATTTGAGATGCATGAATCCTGCCCCTAGTGAGGCATACATAGTCATAACTAAATATCAAAACATAAATGCACTAACAATCTATGACAAGCAGATCATACGACAAATGACACATATTCCACTATGTACTCATCATAACAAACCAAGATATAAAAGATCGAGGTTGTCACAATAAGGCCATATTGAAACACAAGATAAAATCAACAAAAAGGAATCCTGACCAAGTGGCCAATCAGTCCAAAAGTTCTTGCCATTAACAGACGTGAAGTGAGAATTGATAGAATAGCCGACATCAGAAGGATGCATCCTGATGGGCCAAAGATTGATTTGATAGAAACAAGAATTTGCTGGCAATTGCTTGTGAATAAAATGATCATTAGGAAAGTCAATCAATCTGCTGATTTGTTAGAAATGTTTGCAGTCACTGTGTCTAGAACAAAGCTCAGTGTTGATATGGTAAGCTCAGTCGTGCGGGAATGTGATTTTATTGCGGAGGTGGCAAACGGTCAAGGAACTACCTGCACAGATATGGGTAGAAACTTTTATTATGGAAGGCGACGTAGGTTGTATGGAAAAAATGATGGAAACAAATGGTGGATCTGACTACACATGGCGCCTGAAACAGGTTTTCACCATGGTACTTATCCATTGCGCCACCGAAGTGGTTTTCATAGATGGATGGATTTATTTCTCTTTCTCTTTTGTTTTTTTGATGCTTTTGCAAGTTTTTGTATTTTTTATGCTTTTTATGCTTTTTTTATTTTTTTGCTTTTGCTTGTTTTTTGAATGTTTTTGGATTTTCTGTTTTTCTAATTTTTTTGGATTTTGACAATTTTGACTGTACAATGGACTACTGACGGATCAAGCATAGAAGCGCTTGAGATGTACAATATTTACAGGATCAGGGAGCGGATCTCCTCTGGTGATGCAATCTGATAAGCACTGGAACCATACTTTGTTGTGATGATGAAGGGCCCCAACCAATTAGGTGTTGGAGATTTGTTTTCGTGAAGTTGATTGATTGTATGTTTGGCATTGACGACAACATATAATACACAATAGTGATTCTGTATGTATTTATTAGAATGATGATATTAAGCCTTGCGTGGTTAGATACATGTTTTAGACATGTTTATTATGTTATGTTCATACACGCAGATCCAGATATGATGTTTCAGTCAAGTTGTGTAATTCTGTTATTGGCAGTTACAGTTCTGGAAGAGTATCTGTTCAAAGCTGACATATGTAACATGTTTCTTGAGTTGCGCCTATCTTCAGGATATGCATGTGTATATTCATGATTAGTTATGAATTGATGATTGTTATCTAAAGGCGCCTAATGTGTTTCAAGAAGATTGCAAAGTTAGAGATAATTTGGTGAGGCTGACTTAGTGAAGCATTGCGTCTATTCAGTTTGTGTTGTGCGGACTTAATATTGTTTGCGTGCTTAGTAGAACCGACAAGGATGTTATGAAGAGTCGTCTTATAATTCCCATGATCTCATACTTTGAGGAAGATACCTATAGCAAGTCATTTGTGATACACTAAGTGTGAATGATACGAAAAGAGTTAGAAAATGTACATAGCAGAATATCAGTTGTGGTTCATTCATCAAGAGTCTATGTGAAGAAGAAGTAGAAGATTACAATACACTGGAACTGATCAAGATAACAGGTCTACTCTATAGTTCATCATCAGATATAGTGCATATCTATTTTACAGAAGGTTGTAGCCTTCACCATTGAAGCAGTGAGCTTTTGGACAGTGAGTCCACCACCCCTAACAGGGTTATTTGTAAAAGAATCCTAATAGGGTCCAACCCTTAACCAGGTCACTATACTTATTGCATTGTAAAGTACAACTCCTAACAGGGTTGACATATCTTCTAACAGGGATTACTATAAACAAGTATAGTTCATTGTGGGTGCTAATTCCCACCGGGGTTTTTACCATTTGGTTTCCTCATAATCAAATTGTGTGTTGTGTACTATGTTATCTGATTAAGCATTTACTTTACTATATTCTAAAGTTAAGGAAGTGAAAAGAATTAAAGTTACTGATAACTGATTCACCCCCCCTCTCAGTTATCCTTTGGGACTATTCTAACAATTGGTATCAGAGCCAAGTGCCTTGGAGAAGAAGCCTAACAGCTTAAGGTAGATCAGAT
>MU224206.1:1229219-1243946 GCA_018584345.1 Thuja plicata
TTGGTTTGGTAATGTACCTACAGTAAAGTATTTCAGAATCTTTGGCAGCAAGTGCTACATCAAGAGAGATGATGGTGTTGGTAAGTTTGATGCCAGGAGTGATGAAGGTATTTTCCTTGGTTACTCTGCTAAAAGCAAAGCTTACAGATGTTTCAATTTGAGATTGAAAAAGGTAATTGAAAGTACTCATGTAAAAATTGATGAAAAGGTTATGGTGCAAGAGAGGTACTATGAATATGCACCTATGATTGAAGATGAACCCAGGTCTAGCAGCAAAGATACTGTTATTGAAGAAATGTTTGATTGCATTGATGTCTCATGCAATGACCATGAATCAAGCAGAGAAGAATCACAGATTATAGAAGAAGAAGTCACACCCAAGGTTCCAAAATTCACATCTAGATACCACTCTAAAGATGATATCATTGGAGATCAGAGCAGCAGTGTTTTGACAAGATCAAAAGCAAAAAGTATAGCAATGGATGAAGAGGTATGTTTACTTTCACAGATTGAACCTTTAAGTGTTGAAGATGCTTGTAATGATTCTGATTGGAAGAATGCAATGAAAGAAGAATTAGATCAGATAATTAAGAATGATACATGGGAATTGGTCCCTAGACCCAGTGACAAAAATGTGATTGGAACAAAGTGGGTATTAAAAAACAAGATGAATGAAGATGGTACAGTAGTAAGAAACAAAGCAAGATTGGTATGTAAAGGATATGCACAGAAAGAAGGAATAAACTACACTGATACATTTGCCCCTGTGACCAAACTGGAAGCCATTAAATTGTTCTTGGCCTATGCAACATTCAAAGACTTTAAAGTTTAACAAATCGATGTAAAGTCAGCTTTTCTTAATGGTGACTTGAAGGAAGAAGTCTACATAGAATAGCCTGAAGGATTTAATCTCTCAGATAAACCAGACATGGTATGCAGATTGAAGAAAGCACTCTATGGTCTTAAACAAGCCCCAAGATCTTGGTATGAGAGACTTGATGGTTATCTTACCAAGATTGGATTCAAGAAAGGTGTAGCAGATTGTAACCTATTCATAAGAGAGACACCTGATGGATTACTACTAGTTGCCATATTTGTTGATGACATTATCTTTTTAGGTAATGACAGGCTTAGCACAACATTTGCAAAAGAAATGCAGAATGAATTTGAAATGAGAATGATTGATCCTATAAAATACTTTTTGGGACTAAATGTAAAGTAGACAGATAAAGGTATATTCATTAATCAGTCAAAATATGTGAAAGAAATATTGAAGACCTTCAAAATGGAAGACTGTAAGCCAGTATGCACCCCTATGATAACAAGAAGTAAGCTTTCAAAAGATGGTGATTCCACAACAGTTGATAATACATTGTACAAATCTATGATTAGAAAACTCATTTATCTAACTCAATCTAGACCTGACATATCTAATGCAGTTGGAATTATTGGAAGATTTGCAGCTGAACACAAGCAAAATCACCTAATGGTAATCAAGAGGATATTCAGATATCTAAAGGGAACTATAGACTATGGTTTATGGTATCCTAAATCAGAGAATGTAAAACTTCATGTGTATACAGATGCAGATTGGGCAGGTTGTATTGATGATGGGAAGAGTACATCAGGAGGAGCAGTATTTCTTGGAGACAGGTTGGTTTCTTGGATAAGCAAGAAGAAGAATTGTATTTCTCAGTCAACAGCAGAAGCTGAATATGTTGCAGCAGCACTGAATTGTTCAACCATGGTTTGGATCAAGAAGATGGTTAAAGACTTTGCTATTCAGGTTGATTATCCTATTTTTATTCACTGTGATAACACTAGCACTATTAACATGTCTAAAAACCCTGTGATGCATGCAAAGACAAAACACATAGAGATCAAGTACCACTTTCTAAGAGAAAAAGTTGCAGACAAAGAAATAAAATTGGATTATGTGAGTACCAAAGAACAGTTGGCAGATATTTTCACAAAACCTTTATCAAAGGATACTTTTGAGTATCTCAGAGAGAAGTTGGGAGTAATTCCCTCTCCTGAGTTTGATTAGATAAAGTAGCAAGTACATAAGTCCTATGTGACTGATGAATCATTGACTACTCTACTTTTGGAGTAGTACCTGTGCCCAATTGTCTATGGAACCCTTTGCCATTGATGTAAAGGGGAGTATATAGTAAGGGGAGCATATACTCTAGGGGAGTATAATAACAGTCAGAAGAACTGGAGCAGTGTAGAGGAATCCTTGATGAGTATATTGAGAAGATTGTATAAGAAAGAGGACACCATGAACAGAGGATGTTTTTAATATCATATGTTTCCATCAATGTCAAAGGGGGAGATTGTTGGAGATTTGTTTCTGTGCAGTTGATTGATTGTATGTTTGTCATTGATGACAACATATAATACATAGTAGTGATTCTGTATGTATTTATCAAAATAATGATATCAAGCCTTGCGTGGTTAGATGCATGTTGTAGACATGTTTATTATGTTATGTTCATACACGCAGATCCATATATGATGTTTCAGTCAAGTTGTGTAATTCTATTATTGGTAGTTACAGTTCTGGAAGAGTATCTGTTCAGAGCCGACGTATGTAATGTGTTTCTTGAGTTGTGCCTAGCTTCAAGATATGTGTGCGTATATTCATGATTAGTTATGAGTTTATTATTGTTATCTAAAGGTGCCTAGCATGTTTCAAGAAGATTGCAAAGTTAGAGATAATTTGGTGAGGCCAACTTAGTGAAGCGTCGCGTCTATTTAGTTTGTGTTGCGCAGACTTAATATTATTTGTGTGCTTAGCAGAGCCGACAAGGATGTTATGAAGAGTCATCTTACAGGTCCCATGATCTCATACTTTGAGGAAGATACTTATAGCAAGTCATTTGTGATATGCTAAGTGTGAATGATACGAAAAGAGTCAGAAAATGTACAGAGCAGAATATCAGTCGTGGTTCATTCATCAAGAGTCTATGTGAAGAAGAAGTAGAAGATTACAATACACTAGAACTGATCAAGATAGCAGGTCTACTCTACAATTCATCATCAGATATAGTGCATATCTATTTTACATAAGGTTGTAACCTTCACCATTGAAGCAACGAGCTTTCAGACAGTGAGTCCACCACCCCTAACAAGGTTATTTGTAAAAGACTCCTAACAGGGTCTGACCCTTAACTAGGTCACTGTACTTATTGCATTGTAAAGTAAAAATCCTAATAGGGTTAACATATCTTCTAATATGGATTACTATAAACAATTATAGTTCATTGTGGGTGTTAATTCCCACCGGGGTTTTTACCATTTGGTTTCCCCGTAATCAAATTGTGTGATGTGTACTGTGTTATCTGATTAAGTATTTACTTTATTATATTCTGAAGTTAAGGAAGTGAAAAGAATTAAAGTTACTAATAACTGATTCACCCCCCCTCTCAGTTATCCTTTGGGACTATTCTAACATTAGGTTCAAACTTTCCTTTCTTTTCACGGTTCTGGAGGTTCTTCATATTGTGCTGCAGGACAAGATCATCAACCTCAAACTGACGAGGCTTGATCCTTTTGTTGAACTAAAGGTGAAGGTGATTTTGGTACATGCAGAGATGGTTTAGGGAACTGAGGCATCTCTCATCAAGGAGTTCTAGCTCTTGCAAGTGGGCAACTCTATATTCTTCTTCGGACAATAAATTCTTGAGAGAAATTCTTAGGGAAGGGAGCTCAATTTCGATGGGTAGAATAGCCTCAGTTTCGTAAACAAGGGAAAAGGGGGTGACTCCAGTGGGGGGTCAGATGGAGGTATGGTAGGCCCAAAGGGCGGGGTTGAGGTGAAGGTGCCAATCACAGCCAACTTCATCGACTATTTTCTTGAGAATTCTGATGATGGTTTTATTCGTAGTCTCTGCTTGACCGTTGCCTTGCAGAAAGTACTTGGAAGAGGTATGGTGGGTAATGTTGAATTCCCTACATAGCTCTATGACATCCTTATTCTTGAAAGGTCCTCCATTATTAGTAATAATGTCCTGAGGAATTCCATAGCGACATATAAGATAGTTCAAAATGAACTTTGAAATCTGTTTTCCAGTGGTGTAGGTGAGAGGAATAGCTTTGACCCACTTGGTAAAGCATTCAATAGCAGAAATGATGCATTTATGGCCATTGGAAGAATTAGGGAAAATATATCCAACGAGGTCGAGACCCCAGCTTGAAAAGGGCCAAGGGGTGATGGTGGGATGAAGGGATTGGGACGGGGCGTGTATCAAATCATCGTGTTTTTGACAAGGCACACACTTCTTCAAATAGTTGTAAGTATCTTGTTCCATAGTAGGCCAATAATATCCATTACGTAACAAATTTTTGGCCAAAGTAAGTCCACTAGAGTGAGCCCCATAGATTCCTTAATGTACCTCCTCCAAGGATGTTTGTGCTTCATCAGAATTCAGACATCTTAAAAGAGTTCCATCAAAATGCTTTCGGAAAAGGGTATCACCAAGGATTGTGTATCGGGAAGTGTGACGAATGAAGGTTTTACGTTGATTGGGGGTTAAGGCTAGTGGGGTATGTCTATCGCGAAGGTAGGAATATACTTCTTGGTACCATGGGGAGTTAGGACCAGCAATTTCACACACTATTTCAGAATTTGGTTTGTCATAGGCAGGGACCGTAAGATTCTCAACAATAAACTCACATCATGTACCTGTGTTCTGGCATGGTGATCAAAGACCCAATAGTAGCCATGGCATCTGTTTCTTTGTTGTTTGTGCACGGGATCTGTTGGAAGATCAATTCAGTGAAATGCATTTTTATATCTTCAACTGTACAATGATAGGGAAGCAAATTGTCATCCTTTGTTTGATATTCATCCATAACTTGTTTGATAACCAATTGTGAATCACCAAGCACCAACAAATTGAGAATCTTCCATTAAATGGCCTGATGGAGTCCAAGTACAAGGGCTTCATATTTTGTAATGTTGTTGGTACAAGGAAATTGCAATTTATAGGATTTAGGGATGAGATCCCCTTTTGGTGTAACAAACAAGATTCCTGCCCTCGATCCTTTCTGAGTGAAGGATCCATCAAAATAAAGTTTCCACGGGGTACTCAAGGCAAGATTAAGGACTGATTCATCTGGAAAATCTATGATCAATGGATGTTTACCATCAACAAGTGCTTCAATTAGCTGATCTATAATTACTTGTCCTTTGATAGCTTTGCGATCCACATACACAATGTCAAATTCACTAAGGATCATAACCCATTTTGTTGTACGACTAGTGAGAGCAGCACGTACCAGGAGATACTTGAGTGGATCAATTTTGGCAACAAGATGAATCTTATGATTAAGCATATAATGTCGTAGTTTCCATGTATAGAAAACAACAACCAAACATGCTTTCTCAATTAGGGAATAATTCAACTAATAACCAATAAGAGTCCTTCTGAGATAGAAAATTTCTTGCACTTTGCCGGTATCATCTAATTGTGCCAAAAGGGCTCCCAATGCGACCTCTGTAGTAGATATATACAAAATTAGAGGACGACCAGCAACAGGTGGTACCAACATAAGTGGATTATCTAGATAGCCTTTTAGTTTCTCAAATGCATTTTGACATAAGCAATCCCATTGAAATTTGATATTCTTGCACAGGACATGAGAGAATGGATGCACTTTATCTACCAGTTGTGACATGAATCTTTTGATTGATTGCAGTTTTCCTTGTAAACTGCATAATTATTTCAATGTTTTGGGTGGTGGCATCTCTAGGATTTCTTTTACTTTCTTTGGATCCACTTCTATTCTGTGTTGTGACACAATGTATCCCAACAGTTTACTAGATTGTACTCCAAAGACACGCTTCTTGGGATTTAGTCGTAGCTTATACTTCTCCAATCGCTAAAAAATGGTAGTGAGGATAGGAATGTGTGACTCTTGTGTCTTGGATTTTCCCAAAATATCATCTACATAGTCTTCCATGATGACATGCAAAAGGTCATGAAAGATAGTAGTCATTGCTCTCTGATACGTGGCGCCAACATTCTTAAGGCCAAAGGGCATCACCTGATAACAGAAGGTACCCCAAGGTGTTGTGAATGCAGTTTTATGTTGGTCTTCTGGTGCTATCCTGATCTAATTGTAACCAGAGAAGCCATCCATGAGGGACAAAATCTCATGTCCAGTAGTCAAATCCACTATAATGTCAATATTTGGGAGTGGAAAATCATCCTTAGGACATGCAAGGTTTAGGTCTTTGGAATCAGTGTAGATGTGAATGCCCCCAGCAGGCTTGCCTACTGGGACAATATTGGAGACCATTCAGGATATTCTATTGGTCTGATTACTTCAGCATCCAACATCTTTTGAAGCTCTACTTTGACTACAAGTGCGACTTGTGGATGCATCTTGCAGAGTTTTTGTTTAATAGGCTTTACAATGGGATCCACAACAAGATGGTGCATGACAAGATCTGTATCGAGCCCGGGAATATCCTTGTAAGTCCAGGAAAAATTAATATTATGCTTATGAAGGGATGCTATCATGTCTTTATTTTCTTGATCACTGAGAGAAACTACAATATAAGTGATGTGTGGATCTTCTTCCATGCCCAGGTTGATTGGAATAGTGTCTTCGATGATCATAGAGGACACTTTTGGTTCTGGTGATATAAATGGAAGGTCAGATTCTCCCTCCTCTAGCACCTCAAAAAGGTTTTCACTAGAGGACGCATCCTTTATTTTATCTTTTTCTTCATCCAAAGGTGCCTACAAGAGGTTTTCACCGGGGGATGTTTTTGCTTTTTCATTTTTTTCATTTTTATCTTTGTTATCATTTTTGTGACTAAGAGAATTGACCTGGCTATCGAAGTAGGCTTGTTTGTTGTAGTGGATTTGATGTTTGTATTCTCGGATATTCTTAAGTCCAAAGAGAGCTAAAACTGCCTCATCCGAATCACAAATGTCCAAAGCTGGCGGTAAATCTTGCTAATCTCAGTCAATTAGTTCATGGTTTTTGAGGGGAAGACGAGGGAATGAAAGGTCATCTTGGGTGATAGTGAATACATGGTTATTTTCATCAAGGTCGTCTTCAACATAGTGGAAAGGAATTTCGAAGAACTCTTCTTCAGTATATGAATCTGAAGTAGCTAAACAATAATCCTTAGCAAAGTTAGTCTTGGTCTCTATGGAACCCAATCCATGTCCTTTAGGATAGTCATTGGCTGTTATGATATTCTTCTTACCAGTTTCATTAGCTCCAAGACCAGTACCATGATATCCCATGCTTTCAACAATGGGAGTAACCTTGGGATGCTTTCCTTTTAGGAAAGTTACAGGTCGCTCTTCTTCATCATTGTAAAGCCAATCAAGGACATTGTATTCCATGTGTTCATCTGATAACGACCCCCAATGTTCAAATGTGGTTGTTTTGCAACACAAGAGCACTTTGTCTTTAGAGGGGGGTAATGGTGATGGTCTTCCATAAGACTTTGGAGACAAAGGGAGTTGCCCAATGCATAGAGCACTTTCAAATTTATACTCTCCGATACCTTGATCTGCAAAGGTGGCTTTTGTTTCAGATGTAGAAGCCTTGTCTTCAGTAACCTTTTCCTTTTCTTTGGATTGCTCAGTTGGTGTTTTTGATGTCTTTTCTAGGACTGAGGGAGTGTTTAAAACAAGGGTTTCTTGATTAGAATATCGGCCAAACTCATTCAATGGAGATTAGTTAGATTGTTTGCCTTCCAGTCTCTTGCAGTATTGAAAGGGCCCAGGATCTCTAGGAATTGTGATTTCTCTATCGTGATGTGGGAACTTTAGACATTGATGATAAGTACAGGGTACACCTTTGATAACGTGTATCCAGGGTCATCCCAATAGGATATTATAAGGTAGATCTAGATCCAGTGCATGGAAAATAGTTTTAATCAAGGCTGGGCCCACTTGTAAGGGTAGCGTGATCAAACCCTTGATTTCTCATTCTCTATCATCATAGGCCTTTATTGTTATTCACTTATCTACATCCAGGAGGTCTTCAAAAAGACCTATGTTATGAATCATCTTCAGTGTGCACAAATTCAGGCCAGATCCACCATCTATAAGGACTCATTTTATTTTTGTTGATTGGATTTTGCCTTCTATATGGAGGGACTTATTATGATGAAGGTCAGGACCATGAAATTCCTTATCAGTAAAGACAAGATGCTCTTGTGCAGCTAGGTTCCCGATCATAGCTTGGAATTGTGCAACATTGATATTTTCAGGGACACGAGATTCAGTTAGAGCATCTTCAAGGATTTATTTGTGGATTGGTGAGGTTTTTAGGAGCTCTAGAATGGATATCTGTGTAGGCATCTTCCCTAACTAGGCCAGGTCATAGCGCGAGGTAGGCTGAGCAACGGTAAATGGTGTAGCTGGTGGATTTGTAGATGTAGAAGGTTTATCAGCAACTTGGACAGTGACTCTAGGTTTGTGTGTGGTAGCATTACAATCAGCAGCTTTGAGGATTATGGTGCTGACATGTGTGTCAGATTCTTCAATGCGGCCACAAAGAGAGTCAAACCCAAATATATTATTTTCTTCTAGACTCCCACATGTTCGATCATGGCCTGTGATAGTATTGGTAGAGTAATCATATGGGATTGCATTTGATGCATTGTTTTGATTGTGTGGTGGGAAGGGCTGATTATAGACTTTAAGTTTTGCATTAGATGAAGATGCATTCTAACCTTCAACTTCAATTTTTCCATCCTCAATGAGATCTTGCACAAAGTGTCTAAGATTCATGCATTTATTGGTATCACGTCCCTTGATGCGATGATAATCACAATATTCATTATCTCTGTACCAAACAAGCTTGGGTTGATTTTCATCGAAAGGCCGAGTATTTGGATATATTATCATCCATTGATCTGCAAGTTGTTTGAAGATCACGTCTAGGGGTTTTGGTAATGTTGTGAATTGTGATCATTGTCGATTTTCATTGTTATTGTTGCTATTGTTGTAGTTGTTGCAAGGAAACAAGAATGATTAATTGCGTGGTTGTTGATTGTTGTTTTGATTCTGATTGTTCTGATTCTGATTTTGATTGTTGTTGTGATTTTGATTTTGATTTTGATTGGTGTTGTGATTGTTTTGATTGTTATTGTTGGACACTTGAACACTTTGAATATGTTTGGCATCAGTCACTCCATCATTGACAACTCCTTTGTTTTTTCTCTCCAAAATTTTGGTTTATCATTGTTGGAAGGAGTATAATGTTTGATGCTACCTCTTTGCAAAAGACCATCTTCAATGTCTTTTCCCTTCTTGACAAGGGATTCAAAGGTGTCAGGTGAAGCCATTTTCATTTGGAAAGACATCTCAGAATTCAAATTCTTTGTGAAGATGTCAATTAAGTGACTATCAGGTATTTTCCATGGCATGCAATTTGCAATATGTCTCCATTGTTGTAAGAAACTAACAAAGGTTTCTCCATTCTTTTGTTTAGTATTGCACAAATAGCTGAGTGTTGCTTAATGCTCAATGTTATACGAATATTGTCCAACAAATTTCTCTGTGAGGTCAGAGAAAGTAGAGATTGATCCATAAGGAAGGGACATAAACCATTCCAAAGTTGCGCCTCCAAGACTTCTAGTGAAGAGTCTTTTTAGGTAATTCTCATTATAAGCAACTTCTTGACATGCAATGTAAAACTCTTTGAGATTTTGTAGAGGACATGTTTCACCTTTGTATTTCTCAAATTTAGGAATCTCAAAGTTTGGTGGGAATGGTTGCATTGTGATAGACTTGTCAAATGGATATGGACAAATCTCTTCAAAAGAAAACTCCTTCTTGCCCCCATTTTGTAAACCCTATACAATGCTTTTGAGTTCATTAAATTGTTGGGAAAAATCTAAAGTATTTTGTGGAATAAATGGTGGCACATAAGCTCTGCCTCCCCCAAATTGTGTAGCTAAAAATCCTGTGGAAGTCATACCAATAGTAGGAGGAAGTATATATTGATAGGCTCTAGCTGTGTTTGTTGTGGATGTCTTCGTACCTGTTGTTTGAAATATAGATGACATAGGCAAAGGCATGGAAATATTCCCTGTGTTGTTGACATTAGCGCTTGCTCCTTGAGTTGTCATTGTTTGAGTGTTGTTGTGTGCAGTATTGTTTGGCAAAGCGCTTAGGATTTGTTGAATTTGTTCTTGTGTCAATTTGGGTGCTGATGTAGTTGTTGATATAGGTGTTGATGTAGGTATTGACGTGGAAGGTTTGTTAACAAGTCCTTTACCAGTGTCACATGATGATGTAGCATTTGAGGTAGAATCCATGGCTGTAGTAGCAGTAGTGGCGACTTTGGTGACGTTTTGGGTAAGGAGTGTATCATGAAAGTCAGTGGATACTGTGACGCCATTTTGAATAAGATTCAAGAATAATTCACCGATGTTTTGCATAATGGCTTTCTCAAACATTTCTAAATTGTATGGATTGCTAAGGAAGTTAATGACTTGGGTAGGTCTTTCTTCTTGTTCCACTAGCTCAGTTTCTTCAGGAACTTCCTCAGCTTGTACTTTAGTGCCTTGAAAGTATTGACTGGCAAAAGGATTCTCCTCATAGGTAGCGATGTTGAGTGTTGCACGCCTCATGTTTCTAGCTTGGGATCGAGTGACTACCATACAATGGTGGACTTAGAAGAATGGAAGACAAGAAGGTGTAAGATTGAAATGAAATGGAACAAAGATCTTGATTCTGGATTTGATTAGATTGGACTGATTGATGTTTGATTAAGGATTGATTGATTTGATTAAGGATTGATTTAAAGGTTTTTGGAACAAAACCTAAGCATGAAAAAACCTTGTGATGATACAAACACAAAGAGATTCGAAGCGATACATGTTCTACTTGAAGATGGACTTGTGATCTCAAGCAAAATGGGACATCATTAAGGGATTTAAATTACTTGAGATAGACTGATGGTCTACAAGCAATGTTGTGTTTGTTTGAGGATGAAGGTTTGTAATACTTTGATTAAGGTCTTTCAACCTAAAAGGATTGATTTGATTTGATTGTGAAGAGATTTGATCTAAGGCTCTAAGAGAAGGAATGATGTTTGATGATGATGGAAGAATTTTAAGGAATAAAAAACAAGAGGGTTGCCTAATCGTATTGCTCAATGGTCAAAAAAGCATGGTTGATAGGATATTTAGCCATGAAATTGAAGATCTTGTTGTTGTACATGATTTTTCCAATCTTCTCACAATATTCAATCTCCTGTTTGATAGATGTGGCAATATGTTGATATTCCTTGGATTTACAAGTGGTTTCTTTCTGCTCTTGATAGACCGAAGGTGTGGGAAGCTTAACCTTCTTATGTTTCTTGGAACCAGTCATGTCATATGAAAAATCTAGTTTTGACTGAATGACTGAATGATTTAGGACAAATGGTTTCAAGGACCTATAAAAGACCAAATTTTAAATGTCTCAACAGATTTTGGAGCTCACTGTTTTCAAGCGAAGACGACAGTCTCAAACACAGCCGGCGATATGCACAGACAGCGACTCCAGAGTAGAGACGGCCAACTGTTGTCAAGGAAGTGTGTTAAAATTTTGGACTTCAGTTTTGATTTTGGACAAATTTGTTCGATGGGAAGAACCAATTTCAGCACACTCAAACCAGAAAGATAACAAGCATGTGTCTTAAAACAATCCAATAAGGGAAAAAGCAACCTTGAGGGATACAAGTAAATGTGACTTTGGGGATCTTTGATTCAAATTGCAATATTTCATTTGTGTATGTTCAAGTGACTCTTTCAAGCCACTTATGTTTTTACTTGATTTATCACAACGAAGACAATGCAAACAATATCTACCTTAGGGAATTGGCTTCGCATGAAATATTATAGGCCCATTGCTTGGTATTTCTTCAGCTCACACAGCAGTGTCACTCCTGAAAGGGCGCCCATGTTTTTTCCCTTTGCTAGGTATTATTGTCATACTACAAAGATCCCTTTCGCAACACACCCTCGGAAGGGTGCCCGTATTTTTTTCTTTTGTCAGGTATTGTTATCATGCTACAAAGATCTCTTTCGCAACACAATACCCTGGGACATGTATGATGAGAATCTTGGGGGGAGAATCTTCCCTCCCCTTGCACTATAATAAGTCACCGTTCGGAGGTAAATTGGGTAGGCTACTAAGTTACAGTTGCTAATAAGATTTCATGGCATCTCAACAATCAGTTTGTACGGCGTGAGACACTTAAGTCTCTAGTTCAACCATGCCAATATGTTGAGGATATTCATTCAGTATGGACTAACATTGAACACGACCCGCCCAAGCTTGAAGGGATAAAGCAGACCTTTGGGTCACACCTTATTTCTATACCGATCGAAGAGATTTACCGATTTAAGGTAATCCTCTAAAGGGGAAGCGCACCCTCTAGACATGCCTCTCTAGAAGCTAGATTAAGCTAAGCTTTCTCTTCACCCAAGTTCCACGAAGGCGAGGGGAGAGGATATGACTATAGCTTAATCATAGTATCATGTATTTTTATGGGATCTATTCTAATGACAAAATAGCTTGAAAGAAGTTGAAAAACACTTCTTCAAACACACCAAGAAGAGTTCATTTCCAAATTGAACCTAATCAGAGCAACTATGTGTTTTCTACCTAAGCAAAAGACACAATAGTGTGATTAAACATACAGGTTCAATTCATTTCCCACACAAAAATGAAGAAAGCTTGTAAAAAAAGGGTGTGTTCATTTGCCTTAAGTCATTTAATAATGGTGAAATTCATTCCCTTATGCATTCAAGATTGTATGTGGTTCATTCCTTAAGCAACATGCATCCAAAGACTAATGATTAAGCATACAAGTTTATTTCCCAAAAATCTACTAAAAATCCAAGGAAACCTGCATGAAAAACAATTAGTAGTTTTTTTTAATCTTTCAAGTGTGAAATGCTGCAAAAGATGAAAAAAACATAGGAAAACCGCGTAGACAGTGATCTGCGTGGACGGTGATTCACCTGCATAGACGACCAAATAAAAAGACAACCAGAATCTGTTATAAAAAGACTTAACACACATAAATATCAATTTTTTTATCAAATTATACAATATTTAACTCTTAAAAAGCATCACTCTGTCAAAAACCTGAGAGTTAAAAAGCCTAGAATCTGATAAAAAATAGTTTAAACCATGTTACTGCAGGTCTGTTTTATAATAGGTGGAGACGGTCGTCTGTGTGTGCAGATGGTGAAGTAGCACAGATGACAGTCTGCATAGATGGCATTCTAAAAATGCGGATGATGGAATCAAAGTGCAGACAGGTCTGCGTAAAAAGTTTCCAAAATCACAAAAAACATAAGAAAATCGTTAAAAGATAGGGACGTGGGTCCCATCAGGAGTGCCAAAATATATGTGTTGAAACCTAACCTGTTGGGAGCACGCTAAGGAATGCAAACGTTAGAGATATGCAATCAATAAACTACATTAAACATGTCTAATAAGCATACTATGAAAACAACAAGAGATCCCATCACAACCTCTGATGAGCCAAACAAGTGCACCCAAGCCTTATTGATTTTCTCGTAGAGAATTGTGAGTGTGCTCTCCCAAAACTATATCATAATCCCACTGTGAATTGATGGATGGAAACTAGAATGAAATCTAATGATGGATGGAGATCTCAAGAACAAGTATGAAGAGCTTGTCTCAAGCCATTCACCAAATGATTGAAATGAAAATGCAAACTATACTAAGATGTTATGCAAGATCAAATGAAAACTAGAAACTAGATTCATTCACCATTATGCCTAAGATGTAATTTATAGAATATCTAAAGCATGAACATGAAAAACACTCTAAAATTCTAGCACTAAACTAGCATGATAACAATGCATAAAAAAGAGATGATTTGCTCTTAACAATGACCTCTATTTATAGATTTTTTGGAGGAGAGAGAGGGCTTGGATGAGGTGGAGCTCATGTGGCATCCACATAGGTGCCACATGAGGGGCACATAATCCATGCAAGAGGCCCACTTTTCTCACACATGTGTGAGCAACTTTGGATGTGATAGGTCAAAGTGTACTTAAAGTACATATGTGAAGGATCTTGTAAGAGGTGTAAGAGTTTTGGACCAATGAGGCACTTTTAGAAAGTGTAAGAGGGTGTCATCATAGGTGTAAGAAATCTTGTTGGCACCAAATAAAGATTATTTGGAAAAGTGTATTTTTGGAAATTTACGCACACATGTGTGAGCAAATAATTAGAAATAATTGGTGTAGGAATAAAGAAATTAGCTTAATTAACCTTAGTTAATTAATAAATAGGTCTATTTGGTGAGAGTGATGTGAGGTAGGGTAGGATCTAGGTTCAAATTAGTTTAATCTAAAATAAAGTTTAGATTAATTATGGTTTAGTATAATTTAAGTCATGTGTGTGTGTGTGTAAATGGGTACCTGATGAAAAAGACACAAACACTCAATAAGTCATTGCATTAGCTTGAAAGGTTAGATAAAATGTTCAAAACCACTAATATCGACCTATTTCCTGCTAACTAGGAGGAGTGTAATTAGTAACATATCATCCCTCAGAATATGCTACAAATTAGTGACAAATACAACATAGCATGAAGGATTTTAGATTAAAACAAGCTAAAAGATGATAAAGCATGCAATCTAGCTCTAAAAGTTGAAATGAAAACAATGCAAAAGCATGGAATGAAAGATGAAATATGATTCTAAGAGTAATC
>MU224206.1:1281996-1301516 GCA_018584345.1 Thuja plicata
GTCACCTACTATCCTTCCATATTGGGTCCTTACATTCCTTCTTTTTCTCTCATCCAATCCATTACATAAAATCCTAGCCTCCATCTTCCTTATCCTCCATTTCATCTTCCTATCAACATCTTTGAGCGTACTTTCAGCAGTTGTGGCCTATTATAGCATATCTTTCAGAGGAGCACTATCTAAAGAGCATGAAGTTTAAGTCCTACAAAATTTCATAAAAAAAAAGAGAAAAAAATGAAAAAGTGACTTTGTGAAAACCTGGTAAACAGGCACCTTGGTAGCAAAAGTAAAGAGAAATCAATTCATCCTATGGTGAAAACCACTTCTTGTGGCACCTTGGATAAGTACCATGATGAAAACCTGGCAAATAGGCATCATGCGTGATTCCTCCCACTTGCACTCTTCACTTGGGGGAAAGATCCTTCTATCTCATCTTATCCTTCATATCTTATGTCCAGCTAGCTCGTGAACATCCATGTTCCTTTTGCTGATCTTGACAAGGTTGAGCCTATCCATGAGCAAATGTATCCTGACATTCATGATTCCTTCCATCATCCTATTTACTTTCTCTTGCACATGCTACCCTATTGTGATCTTGCTTATCCCAAGTCTATCCTTTCTATCTCTCAGCATTCATGCCATAATACAAACCATGCACTTATACCTCCATCACCCCTTATCCTAATTATGCTTTTATAGATATGTCCTTTCCAAAGTTGACCCCTTGGTCTTGATTAAAATTGAAAAACTGTTTCTCCAAATTCTCTTGACATGTCCACTCTTTTGGACCACATGCTTTCATGACATCAGTTCATTATCCTATATGCTCTCTAGCATTGCTCCATGAGCCTACATTTGTTATATTCTTGTTTCCCTGGATTGGGTAATCTTGAGGAGACTGTCCTTGAGGGTTGCATTCACCCTCTTCATCCATCATTGCCTATTCAACTCATACATTAGCTTTCTAATCCATCTGCAATGTCCTACACATTGCTAGACATTGCGAGCACACCAATGTGATCTTGCTTGAGATCGATTAATCTTTAAAAATCTAAAAATTCTAAAAATTCTAAAATCTAAAAATTCTAAAAATTCTAAAAATCTAAAATTCTAAAAATTCTAAAATCTAAAAATTGTAAAATCTAAAAAATTCTAAAAATTGTAAAATCTCTAAAAATTCTAAAAATCTCCCACTTTCCTACTTTAGTTTTCTTTCCTTCTTTGGTTTGCTTGCTCATGTTTTTGCTTGCAGTCATCTTCAAGATTTTGCTCAACCTCACATGGATTGAAACCGGTCACACTCGGGGGCATGTTCCTTGTCTAGGGGGCATTGTCTTATCTTTTTGGAGTCTTTCTCCTTTTACATCGGTCACCAGTGGATCTCACTATGTCTGCCTATTGATGCTTCGTAGCATTTCGTCTCTCCTTGAGACTCTCTTTCGCATCAGTCACTAGTGGATCTCACTGCATTTGCCTGCTGATGCCTAGATCTTGTTATTGATCTTTATGCTTGAGAATCTCTCTTGCGACAGTCACTAGTGGTTCTCACTGAGTCTGCCTACTATCACTAATTTTGAGATTTTTCTCATCATCTCGCTATCTGATTGTTCGGCTTCAATCCATTCATTACTTAGGGGCATGGCTCTCCATTTCGATCGCTCTTTAATTTCCACTTGAGTCAGTAATCTTGTCGCAGGACAACTCTCTACTAGCATAAACTGGTGTTTTTCAACACCTTAATCAAACAGTGTTTCTCAACACTCTCTTTGGATCCATCTGTATTTTTCAATACACATCGGATATCTCACGACATAAACATCTCTTGATAGCAATCAAACACAGTGCACTCACAAGCACAATGGTGTTTTTCAACACCCTAAACATAGACACATTCGTAAACCTTGAAACTTGCTGAGATGTGATTGACTCTTTCTTTGTATGTTGTCTATTCGCATGGATTTCATTGATATTTTATTTTTTCTACTACTTGTTGGTGTGGTTTCGATGATCCAGCAACGTCAAATAAATAGGGTGTATGTGATAAGAGCTTCTTCATTAAGGTGGAAAAGCCTCACATCCCTCGATCTTGTTTATTTGTACGCCAAGGGGAGGTCAGAATTATCTCCTTGACTATTATTGTTGTGTTTGTTTACTTGTGAATTGTTACTATATCAAACTAGAAACAATGTTCAGGTCACCTTGGCTTTTGTGCCTTGCTGCTTACATTAGTTTCCTACATTTTGTCTCATGAAAGTCATATTCATATTCTTATGGTTGCAGTGGCACCAGTAAGGATTTTATTGACTCCAATGATCCAAAGCACCTGATGATGATAAATACGATGAGTCCAACAACCAAAGTCCTAGGATTGCATTTAGCTTAGGCTTGCATTTGCATTTTAGGCTTGCATTCACATTTTAGGCTTGCATCATGGTAGTTTGGTGCTCTCTTCATTATCTTCTCATTCTTCTCAGGTCCTCATCTTTCATCATGGTTTCTTCTTGACTGCATGAATCTTCAATCCTCTCTCTCTCTATCTTCATCTATATGCTCAATAAATTTTCATGATCGAAATCAAAATCTGACACTTTTATATATGCTTGTACAGTCGTCTTTCTGGCGTTGCTTTCTTGACAGAATTATCTCATTTTTATCGGCTTCTGCAATCTTTTTCATCAAAGTCAACTCTAGTCAATTCTGGTCAACTATGGTCAAACCTAATCAACAGGACCTCTCAATCATTCTAAATCAATTCTTCTCTCTCTTGATCTATCTTTATTTGCGATTTCTCACTCTCATCACTATGATGTGTCATCTTTCGATTTTGCTCCTGAGGAGGCAAGATGATTGCATCATTGAATCTGTTCACATTATTCCCGAATCAGTCTGATCTGAATCAAAAGTCCCCATTGCTAGGGGGATCTCATCACTTGGGGCATATTCAGTTTTTTCGTACCTTATGGTCAAAATTGGATATTCCATGATCTTGAATCTCTAGGGGCATCTTTATGTCTCACATCTTGTCATCTATCTTTCTAGGTATCTGAGCAATCTAACTCGGATCCTCAAGGATCGAGCTTCATTCTGGAGATGATTCTTGAAATCTCATTGGGTATTGGGGCAATCTAACCCTAATTCCTAAAAGTTACGCTTCATTCTGAAGATGGCTCTCAAAAACTCTTTAGACTGTTATCTAGGCAATCTAACCTGGATCTCGGAGGGCTAACCTTCGTATTGGGGCAATCTAACCCTGATTCTAGAGATAGTCCTAGATCTTCATCAGCTATTAGTGGACATTGGGGCAATCTAACCCCAATTTCGATCTTCACTTCAGACTGTTCTTTGAATCAATGCGCTACTCTCACATCAATTCAAAGAGGGGCAAAATGTAACACCCCAAAATTGACACCTAATAATCCTAATCAATTTTGGTGCATTCCTTCAATTTTCTCATCTTCGAAGTCCTATTGCACTAAGCAAATTCTTCTCCTAATTGACTTTAATTGACTGAGTTTCAAATGCAGAAAACCCAAATTTGCATAAATCTGACATTATATTTAATTCCTAAATTCTCAAAGTTTATTAGCTAAAAAACCCCTATGATTAATTGATTTAATCCTAAAGTCTTAAGTGCTTTTAATTAAATCAATTCCACCCCCTTTAGCTAATATACATAAAAGGAATTGAAAGTTTGTTTATTTACTGGATGAATTATCCTCAAAAAGGAATTCCATGTGAAAGGACACTTATGTGGCAATAATTCACCCTTTTATTTAAATAATCTTTGCATTTTTGTCTCAAATGGAAATGAAGAGGCCACCGTTTCTTTTCAAGAATCTCTTCACCCTCTTTCCATGGTTTTCTATAAATTGGACTTATTTTTCTTCATTAGAGAGGATGATTTTGGAGAGCATCAAATCTATAGTCATTTTTTGCATCAATTCTTTCATGTTTCAAGCTTAAATTTGCATAATTAGGCTAGTTTTAATTGGAATTGAAGATATAATGCTTTCATTTATGATTCATTTCTATATCTAACATTTCAATTTGATGCTTTCAAGATTTCTAGATTGATAGCAATTCTTCTTTTTCTTGCATTTTAGAAATCCTCCATATTAGCAATGGTTAGGTTGTTGGCTCTCGTTCTGAGGGTAAACTCAACACCCACAACTAATTAGGAGGCAACAAGTCGCCTCAATTGAATTTGCAGAACAAACAATTCATGTTTGTCTTTGTGAATTGAACGATTGTGTAAAGACTATGCTGTGTTTGTGCCGAATTCAGAGGTCCACATTCAGCATATAACACCCTCCACATACACCACTATGTGTTTCTTTTAATACTTTCTTAGACTGAAATTTTTCTAAACAAAACAAGAGAACTCCATCTTTGTTCTTCCAATAGAAATCTCTCTGAATTAGCACATACTTATGGGCATGAAGTCTAAGAGTACTTCTTTGATTTTCATTCAAATTCTCAGGACACTTGGTATTCTTCAAAAAATATACAATGCTAGTATACCACGGTTGCATCTCAATGCTAGTTTGCATTACATGTGTTTGTGCATTATTTACTTGGGTGAGCTCCATATTTGTATCTGTCATGAGCTTTGCTAACCCCAAGCCTCTAACCAAATTGGTAATCTGGATCTCCAAATCAAATTCTTGTATTCTCTTGATCCACCTACACCTCTTACCAGTAATTTAATTTTGTGAAAGAATATCCTTAACAACAACATGAGGTACATAATCGATTACCTTGGCACATATCAAACAAGGCCTGGAAGCCTTAATAGCCTTAATTAAGGCATAAGCTTGTTTTTCCATAATTTTATAGTTTAATTCAGCTGCCTGACTTGCTGGAAAATGCAATAGGATGTTCAAATCCTTCCCTGTCCTTCAGTAGTAGTGCTGCAACAATGTTATGGAATGAAGCAAATGAGAAAAGAGAAAATGGCAACTCATAGTTAGGAGACTTTAAAACTAGTGCTTCCTAAGTATCCATCTAGATCTTCTCAAAATATTTTTGAGCCTCTTTATCCCACCCATACTTAACACCTTTCTTCACCAACTTGACAATAGGTTTTACAATTTCAACAAGATTTACAATAAACCTTCTTACAAAATTTATCTTCCTAGGAAAGATTGTACCCCTTTTATGTTCTTAGGAGGATTCAACTTACTGATAGCTTCAATCCTCTCTGGATCAATTTTCCCTCCTTCTTTGGATACTATATGGCCTATTAATTTTCCTTCTGAAATAGCAAAGTGACACTTCTTTGGATTTAGAGATACTCCAAACTCCAAATTTTTACCAAGAATTTTCTCCAGATACTTGCAATGGTCCTCAGCTTTCTTTGAGTATGATGTGAGATCATCCTGATAAACAACCATGATTACATTTATGAACTCCTTGAAAGCAACATCCATTGCTCTCTAAAAAGTGGCCCCTACATTCATGATTCCAAAAGGCATTCTTATATAAACACAAGTTCCCCATGGGGTAGTAAAAGTTGTCCTGAACTTCTCTGAGTCATTGACCAAAACCTGATTGTAACCTGAAAACCCATCCATCATGGATAAAAGATCACATATTGTAACTCTTTGTAGCATGCCCTCCATATTAGGAAAGGAATAATTGTATTTGAGTGATTCTACATTTAGGTTCCTGAAGTCAACAAAATTTTTGATGTCTCCATTCTTTTTTCTAGTTGGTACAAGATTAGATACCCAAGATGAATGTCTGATTGGTTTTATAATCGTATCCTCCCTGCGTTTCATTAACTCTTCTTGCATTTTTGGTCCTAACAATTGATTAATTGGTCTTTGTTTCTATCTAAAAGGCTTCATATCAGGCTTTAGGGGAATATCATGTTGGAATAAAGTCCTCTTTGTCAGCCTTAAGATCCTCATATGACCAAGCAAAAACATGCTTGTATTTCTTCAATAAACTGATCAAATTTGCTTTGATAAGAGGGGATAAGTGCTTCCCAATATATACCATTTTAGGGACTGCCTCTGACCCTAAATTTATCCCCTCATCACTCTCCATTTTAACATCATACCCTTTATATAAGTGACTATCATTGTCACTAAACACGCCCTCAAGTTCAACCAAACCCCTAGGTATTACATTTGTTGGCAACTGAACAACCTCAACCCCAAAAATAGTTTTCTCATTATCTATGATTTCAACTAGAGAATTACAATCATTTCTCTAGCCCTCATAACTATCCATACATTGAATGAACCTGAGAATATCACTGTCATCCTCAAATACTTGCCAGTTACACACATTATCAGGAACAACGAGACTGATCTTAGTTTCAATGGTAGAAATCCCAACCAAATTTATATCATCATTTTTTATGGCTACACTTTCCAGGAAATCAACCATAATGTTCTTGGATCTTTCTACCCATTCAATTGAGAAAGCATAAAAAATTCTACCTTATCCCAAACTGCATGCTTGTATAATTTTAATCTATCATTTTTAACAACATACATGGATCTAATTTGGGAAACTGCTAACTCTAAGTCGCCAAATACTCTTAACAACTTTATCCCATGTTTTACTGCAACCTCTAAGCCTAACAACAATGCTTCATATTCTACAGTGTTATTTGTACATTGGAAAGCTAAGAGGAAAGAATACTTAAAAGTTGTACCTGATGGGGAAATAAAAACCACACCAACTCCAGATCCTTCCTTAGAGCATGCACCATCAAAGTACATTTTCCATATCCCATCATGATATGATGTCAATTCATCCACCATTGGGTCTTCATTCTCAACTCTGAAATTTTCCATGTCAATATTTATGAAACAATTCACCACCTTTGGATCCCTTCTCTCAATTATCACTGGAGGACGTGGCTCCCTATATAACTTAACATCACTGCCATTTATAGGGATGGTAGCATAAGACATGTCCAACTGCAGATGTCCTCCAATGGTTTTTGCCCACTATTTAGATAACAACATACCATAATGGGGTTATTTATCAACCACAACAGCATCCATCTTGAAAGTAGCCTCTAGAAAAGCAACAATCTTGACCTTATTAACCTTTAAGGTTCCAACCACATGTACCTCTCTATTATCCATAACAAAACATCTTCCAAAAGATGTATCAACTCTTAATCCTAACTCCTTCATAACACTTTAAGGCATTACATTTGCTGCAACACTTGAATCTATCCTACAGTTCTTTATAAATTGGTCATTCACCAGCATAGTTACATAAAATGGATCTATCTAAGATGGTTCCTGAGTAATAATGATCCCCACATAAATTCTAGGAGCTTCTTGCTCCTCATCATTTCCTTTTTTCTTGATGGTCTTTGTAATAGGAAAATCGTCATCAGGTATACTTTTAAGTAAAGAGAAGACAACATCTCTATGCTCTTTTATCTTCAACATTTCCATCAAAGCAACTGACACCTTCATATGAGATAATGTATGCTTTATGTCAAAAGCTGGAAAACCAAGGACACCTTCATGAGAAAGCTTACCCTTGTTCTCACCGTACTCCCTTATCCGTTGATTAGGAGTAGAAACACACCTGCTTGGATCAAGAATATTTTATTTATATTTCCCTACTTTCACCCTTCCCTCCTCAGTACTAGTCTTGGATTTATCTCGAATTAAGGCTCCAGGTGAACCTTCTTTTATAAAAAATGAACCAGGCTTTCCCTGATCTTTATCTACTTTCCTATTTCTTAAATTGTAGGTACTCCTAGCCTGAGCAATTGCAGCAACAGTGAGAGATCTCACTTCTTCATCACTAGGTCTTCTTAATTGAATATGTTCATCCTTTGCATTAGCAACATTGATAGTATGATGCATAACATCATATGGTTCATCACTCTCTTCTCTAACATGTGTCATGAACATATTTATTTTATGCCCCTCCTCCTCTTGATCACTTTGTTCATCTTCATTCTTAGTTGATCCTGCTAAAGCTTGTGCAACCACACATTCGAAAGGAGAATGTGGCATATTGTAGAACGCACACCAAAAATCATTCTCTACATTGTGTGCATTGTTCCTCTTCAATGGGTCAGGATTTTCTCTATTGTTTGCACCACTTGGTCTCTCTGGTACATGTTTACCATCCCTCCAATTTGTCTTATAGGGCATGTCCTGTAATCTATAAGGCTTATTAGATCTCTAAAAATGTTGCCTTTTATTCTGAAAGCCCCTTTCATTGTTGTCCACCTTAGTAGTAATGTCTTTGATTGCAGTAACTAGTTTGTCAACTCTATCAACTTTTCCATCTTCTTTGGGAAATCTATTAGATTGACCCTTAGGATATTTCCATAATCTACCATCATCTTTCTTCCCAAGTTTACCTGAATCCCTTCTATTACTTTATATATTAACTTCCATCTTGTAAGAATCCCTCAAAGTACTAGGATTTTTATCTCTTACAAGATAGGCAATCTTTCCATCCAGTGCATTGCAATATGTAGTAAGACACACATTTTTATATAACCTTAGCACTTGGAAAAGTCTATGCATTGCCTTCTGAAATCTGATATTGAATTTAGTTACATTCTCATTTTGAAACTTCTCGATGTTATTGAACTCATTCAACATAAAACTAGAGTTAACCTTGTCACCATACTTCTCTTTAAAAAAATTTGTAAACTCATCCCATGAACTAATACTACCATCAGCTAAGCCATAATACCAATCTCTGGCATCTTCATTTAAGGATTGCACAAATAGCTTCATAATAACATCCTCATGCTCTATTTCACAATCATTCATCTTATCATAGAAATCCTTTAGATGCTCTTCACCAGTTACTATATTATTTCCACTAAACTTAGGGATTCTATCCCTTGTCTCGTTTGGAAAGACATTTGGCTGGCCTAGAATACCATCAAAAAATAATTGCTTATATGTCTCCAAATGCATGGGTCTTCTCTGAAAACCAACCCCAATATTTTGACCACTTGTACCAACGCCCTAGTTTTGATTTGCAGTACCTTGAAATGAACTAGATCCTAGGAAATAAGTACTAACATTTGTTTTCTGCACCTTGGGACCTAATCCAATGCTACCTTGAGTATTAGTAGTAGTATTAACTACCTTAAGATTTGTAGCAGACTGCACATAGACAATTTTATTCTTCATTTATGCAGTAGCAACATCTAACTTTGCTTTATCTAACTGTTTACCATTATCATCTTTTATTTTCCTATCTCTTTCTAGCTCGATGTCAATCAATGACATACCCTTAGATATCTTTACTGTATCATTAAGCTCATTAATTTGTATAGTTGTAACCTTTTGTTTACCTTTGCCGGATATAAGGTTACTTGTACTGACTGAAGGAGGATCTTGTAAGGAATCCTAAGCCTTTGAAGGTCTTTCATTTTCCCAATCCACAATTTGTTTGATCACAGGAACCTACTCCACATCATTTTTCTTTAAATAACTCCCCTTTTCCCTACATTCCCTCCTCAAGGCATCCACATCACCAAATATTTCTTTAATCAAACCCTTACAGGCTTGATCTAAGCCTTGATTCACCAACTTAAGTTGAGCCAACCTTCTTTGCAAGTTATCATTTTCAACCACAACTACCATGACCTCGTTCTCTTTATCCTTTTCCATTCTTTACCTTAAAATCATTTGTTCTTGTATTTATCTTCTTAAGGCATCATTATTTCCAAAAATTTCACTAGGATTAGGTAATGTAATGTCAAAATTTGTAGAATCTTCTAAGTTTATCATATCTAAATCCCTTTGGTTCATAGCTTGCTCATAAGGATCATCTTGCAAAAAAGGGTTATTTCTTGTATCTTGGGAAGAAGTATCCAAATTCAAAGTATTTCTATGTCTAAAATCCCTATTATTTTTATTTTAATTATCCATCCTATACTGAACCTGGGTTACAGCCTTTTTTTGAGATACATCTTCTTGGATAGGAGTATCAAACATGTTCTAAAAGAAGCCTAAACCATCTGATCCTGTACTTATAGAAGATGGAGCACTCCCTTTTGGGACAACGCCCAAGGGCTGACCTATAACTGAAGCTTTAGGCTTCCAAGAACTCGCACCACTAGACTTTGTCCTTTTTGACCAATTTCTTCTAGCGGGCTTTGGGAGCCCAACCTCCAATTCAACTTCTTTAAGTTCCTTCATATATGCTCTGGTGTTTCTCATGTTGTTTATATCTTGAACAAACAAGACCTATAACAAATTTATGATTTCAACTAAAACACTAGCCAACTAAACTCAGAGTCGCCACCCCAACCAACTTGGGGAATTAAAAATATGAAACTTGATTCTTAAATTTTGTAAATATTAAAGGAAACTATGAAATTAACTTATCTCTTAGGATCCTTTTATACCCGCAACTCAGATTTAATTCCTCTATATGCCCAAACACTGATTCAATCAAGAAAAACAAACAACTTTCAACAAGGTCCAAAAAACCTTCTACACTTTGAGCTCCACAGACTCAGGTGGGTATTACCTATCTTCTGTCTTCAATATTCAATAGTATCACAAAAGGCAGACATAGTGGATGAAACATAAATCATGTAATTGGTAATAGATTTTATAAATATTGATGAGAAACACACATTCTAGCATACCAGACCAATGTCATGTCTAGTGGGTATGGAGTCACTCTAAATGAAAATAATCTTAACAACAACATACATCAAATGTAAAACCTGCAAATGATCTCTGAACTTGATTATGCCTTACATACTTAATTCACACTCTTGGAAGCAAATATAATCATCCAATTCATTACAGTTCTTTACTCACTGAAACCACTTTAAGGAATTTAATTTCCCTGAAAGAAACACTAAACTAGTTAGACCCTTTTCCATACAAAGTGATGGATTGAGATGTCCTTAACAATCCATCCAAATTAATACAATAACTTAAACAAATACATTAATCATTAATATTAAATAGATAACATGAAAGTACAGACATATATTGATACTAAAACATCTAAAACATTTAAAACCAGAGCCAAAGAGACCATTAATAGTCTTAATCTTAATATGTAGAGCTTACAAGCCTTATGTGGCATAAAAATCCCATCCTTGCAAATGACCTAGAAAACTCTAATTATACCAATCAGACACCACAAGCTTGGACCAACTTAGGGAAAATAAACCCTAGAACACAACCACCAAAACTCGGGAACATATCCAACATTAAGGTAGAAAACACAGGGAGACGACTAAGGGTTACAAAATATCTGCAAATTGTAACCACCTAGATTTGGTCTGCTATGACCATAGACCCTATTTTCCCTAAGTGTGATCATACTCCCAATTATGTCCACACAACTCTTCAATCGGCTGGCATAATTCATTCGAATCAGATTTAATCTCCTAAGTGATCTAATCACTAAAATTTATTAATCACCTAAGCCAATCAAATCAAATCAATTTTAATTCAAATCAAACATGGCTAAGATAATTAATTTAAAAGGAATTAAATAAATCTCTATTATATTTAAATCACTTGCAAACCCTATCTTTTAGCTTAAATTAATCTAATTAATTGGTTGTAGTCTTAATTAATTATCTAAAGCAATCAAAGGCTTAAATAATTAATTTTCCTATTTTTGAATGAATGTATTAATTATAATTCATTTCATTAATATTCCTCTAAACCCCTAACCTAACCTACCTCAACCACCTTAACCCCGGGTTCAAACCCATCCCAACCTATTCCCCCCATGCTAAACCTAATCCTAATCTTAATCCTATTCTAACCCACTTCCTAATGTTGTCACATTCCGAATTTTATGATTAGGAATCCAACCCACTTGAGAAAGTCAATTTTCTCAAGCTTGACTCCCTCTAAGTCCATATTCTGAAGCTTGGATTTACACCCCTCACCATGCTTCTTAATTGCTCCCATTAATGCATTATTAATGGAGATTCCTCAAGCCCATGCCTCATCAATGCCTTTGGCCTTAATGCCTCTTACACCTCATTAATGGTTTTTACACCTCCATTAATGAACCTTGTCCCCCTCTCTCTCCTCATTTCTTCTATAAATATAATGAGTTTTTGAGCTCAAATGGCCCTTAATCTTAGAATTGAAAATCATTGTTGTGTTGTTTAGATTAATATAAAATCTATATTGCATTGTAGTTTTGATATTATGAATTGTTATTATCACACTTTTTAGAGCTAATATGCATGTTTAGTGAGAATTTAGATTATTTTTCATTAAAATCTTCCATTCTTAGGTTGTATATGTCACTGATTTGTGCATAATTTGAGGGCAAGATTATGACATTCTTCAAACTCCTAGTTAGGAAGCAATTGATTAGTTTTAGTGTTTAGCTTGAAACCCTTGCTTTTTATACTTTTTCACTAATATAATGATCTATTGAAGTGTTGTGTCGCAGGTAACAGGTGCACAATTTAACACACATTTCTGGCGCCCATTGTGGGGCATGATTTCAGATTTTGCCTCATTTCAAGTTCATTTTTGGCTAATTTATCTTCCTAGATTTCAGGTATATGCTCATTTATGGCATTAAAACCTCACATCCAAGATACGCCCTCGCATCGCAGAAATCTAGGCTCGCATCTAGGATTTCCTGGGTCATTTCCAGTAAAGGCTCGCATCTGGTCAACACTCTATCGCATCTGGTAGCAGAGGCTCACATCTGGTATTCTATATTGTATCCTATATTTCTAGGATCGTATCTGGTTAAAAGTTTTACATACTCCATTGCCTAACCTCTAACACTTTGATCAATTGTGGTTTTGATGTTTTGGATAGCCTAACTTGTGTTTGCAGATTGCTATTAGAGCTAAAAAAGTGGGAAAAATACACTAACTTATGGTTTTACAGGTTGCCAATCCCCCATCTTGACTTCTATTTTTATGCTTTCAAAACTAAAGAGATTTCCCAATCTCATACTAAGTCGACCAAAGGAATATGCTCTTTTCCTTTTTAAGGAAAATCATAAACTCACAAGTCAATTTATGATTTGAAAGGAATTTGGAATAACTAAACAAGGCAAACAAACACAGTTTAAATTTCAATTTGGGATAGTAAATGAACAACTCAAATCACTAAATTTTGTAGCTCAATGAATAAACACATTGCTTAATTCATTTTGGGACAATAATTGAACAAGCAAAGCAATAAGAACTGTGGTCAACTGAACAATCAAACTTTGTTTTCAAGTACTTGCATTTTTATTAGCCTAGGAATATCTAAATCAGGCTCAACATAGCTTGAGGGAACGAACATTGATTTGCGTGTTTTGGGAGAAAACAACATGGACTAGGAGAGTATGCTCTTCTTCTTTCAAAGAATAAAAAATCTGGAAATCCTACGCTCGCCAATCCTTTGTATGCTTATTAAATAGTAGAGGGCCTGCTGGTTGAGGAAAAAATCTCCCAGGAACAACCGAAGTGAGGAAAAGTTTTACGCTAACCCTTCCAACTCACTATAAATAATTGCTTCCTCGTAGGCCAAAGCCTCGAAAGACAGAGTCAGTTTTATTCTCAGAATTTCGACATCATTCCTTGAACATGCTTGGGTATGTGTAGAGTGGATCTGCTTGAATCTTGCTTGCGAGACTACACATATTTGAGTACTCATAGGGCTATACATCTCAATTTTGCCTTGTGCAATTCTATGGGAGACAGTTTCAAACGGATTGCCCCGTCATAAACAATGAACTTCATAGACAAAACTACCCGATTCATCTCCTAAAGGGTGATAATCCTTGTGCAAGGCAAAAATTAATTGCCCCAAGACACTCGTCATATCGTGCCCTCACTTGCATTTGGATTCGGCTAATACAACATCATGACTGGAGCCACTGCGTGCTTGGTAATGGTTGTATTCTGATTAACATTTGGGTGTGTACCTAAGTCAACAAGCAAGGATTTTCATCCTCTACCTAGAAAATAGGGCATAAGGATGTGTTTGTTCCCCTAACAATGTGAATTTGCTTGATATGTCTGAAAGATCACTAACAAATAAATCGTTAAAAACAAGCAACAAAATTTAATCCTTCATCTACATGTGTTTTTCACTCACCAGCAAGTCTCCAAACATGATCACAGATCAAACAAACTTCATGCACTTTCATGACAAAATTTACAAAACTAATAGAAACATCAGAAACTCGCATCCCAGATTTCTTGGCTCATATCTGGTATCTTGGCTCATATCTGGTATCCTGCATCGTATCTGGTCAACACTTCATCGCATCTAGGATCTCGCATCTAGGACAGTGGGCACTTGCAGATTAGTTTCTTAGAAAACCTCAGTAGATTTGGATTCCCTTTTTTGGCCCTTTAGTCTGTCCCTGTTTCTTTTTCTGGTCTCCTTGTTGCTGTGTCAAAACACTTTTTCACACGTCTACATTGCATGTTCTGTTGGTTTCTTGCAATCAGTCTCAATACATGTGATCTATCCACTTTTTACAACAACTTGATTCCTAGCTCACTATAAGGGTATTCTAACCCTTTGACATTAGAATCACTTACTTCCACCAAAACACGAACAATACTTCCACCTAGACACACTCACTTGAATGATTTGAGACTCTACTTGACACTATCGGGAAACTTTGACGAAGTTGAGATCCAAATACATGGTTAACACAAGACGCAACAACTACACTTCTAAGGAATCAGAAGTACCTCCAAGATCACTACACTTTCAGCGAGGAGAAACATCTTGTGGTTCCTTGTTCGATTTAGACTCTCTAGAAATGGAAAGAACCACTCACGAATGGAGTAAGACTTTTGAGGACTATGAAAAAATGATAAAAACCAAAAACATGAAGATAGTGATGAGGAAGAAGAACCACACTTTGACTGTCCTTTGTTTGATTCAGGTAGTGAGGAAGACATCACTGAAGAAGAATACAATAAACTCAAACAGAGTAATAAGTTCCAAAAGATAATGAAAAAAATGATTGGCGAAGATAAAGAGAAATACTTTCTCCATCTAGCATCCACTAGCGTAAAGTTACCCAAAGATTATGATGTGGAACAACTAAAAGAAAAGGAGGTGTCAACTCTTATATCTATTCTCACCAAACAACTAACCTTAATGCAAACAAATCTTGTGACTCTCAAATAGGAGAAGGCTAAACCCAAGACAAAATACTCTTTGGACTCCATTTGTCTATTTCCCTTTGACAAGAGTATTATATGGTTTTGTTTCCTCCTAACATGGCAAGACCAAAATATGATAAATATATGGGAGAGACCGATCCACATGACCACGTGAGAGAATTTTGTGCTCTGAGCATAGAATACATGCATGAACCAACATATCTTACGAGGCTCTTTCTAGGAAGCCTAGGGGGCAACGCCATGGAGTGGTTCTCAAAACTTACACCTAAGGTAAAAAAATTTGAGGAGTTAATTCGACAGTTTATCCAAAATTACTCCTATAATATACAACATGACATGACTATGATGGACCTGTGTAACACTTAAAAAAAGACTGGTGAATCCTTTACACACTTTCTACAAAGGTGGAGGAAAATATTTGCACGGTATTCAAGAGCTATTCCCGAATCTGAGAAAATGGAAATCTTTGTTAATAACTTGGTACCTGAGTTGAACTACGCATTGCAATTGCAAGAATCCCCTAGCTTCGACAGGATGATAAAAAAATGCCATCTGTATCGAAGAAGTCATGGTTAAAAAGGGAGAAATCACTCTCCAAAGTGAAAACAAATCTAACTACTCCAAAAATAAACCAAAATGGTGGAAACAAAACACAAATATTGTTAAAAATGGAGTAGTAGACGCATCCAATATTAGTCCTAAACCTGAGGTGTTCAACCTAACAAATAGCATGCAAGCAAGCAAATATGCCAAGGTAACAACCTCCGTACCTAAAGCAAACAACGAGAATAATAGGGGTCGACCATGGACTTCAAAGCCTCAAAGAACATTCACTCCTTTGGGATAACCTCTTGAGACTGTTTTGAAGACACTTTAGACAACAAAGTTCTCACACTTCCAGGTTCCAAACCATGGGAGTCGGAGGTCAAACCAAGATGGTGGGACGACAATTCTTACTGTGTCTTTCACAAGAATAAAGGACACAAGACTAACAATTGTCTTAAACTCAAACATGTTATCCAAGACCTTATCGAAGGAGGAAAGATTAAAGTGGAAGGACACGCCACTAACAAAGATCATACGACACTTAACAAGTCATTCCCTAATTACGAGAAAGGGGAAGCATCCATAGGAAAAGGAAATGAAGTGAACTACGCCTACTCTAAAAATGACAATGTGATTAACATGCTAGACATTAAAACTGAATCAATTAATGTGGTCACTATCAAAGGTGTTCAAAACACATCTTCACAATCAAATGTTGTGACCCGAAGTCAAGCACAGGTCACGATCAAAGGACTCAATTTCTCATCAAAAACAACAACAACTTCCAAAGTACCCATTGTCACTATCCCTAAACTAACAATGGAAAAAAAAATAGTTACTACTCTTGCAGGAAAGTACAACCTAGTGGATCAATTGCAACGAACCTCTGCTAAAATTTCCATCTTTGAGTTGCTTAAAATCTCCACAGTACATAGGGAAATTCTTGAACAAGCCCTACACGCCACAAATGTGCCAAAGGACCTTGATATAGATAAATTCCAAGTGATGATTAATCACATCTCAATGCCACATTACCTCTCTTTTTCAGAGGAAGATGATAAATCATTGACCCATCCACATAATCAACCCCTTCATATTGAAGTCCTCATTCATAAATCTTGTGTTAGACGCGTATTGATAGATGGAGGCACAAGATTGAATATTTGTACCCTTAATCTGATTAGGAAACTGGGTCTTTCAGAACATACCATTGACTCTAGAAGCAAATTCACTATCAAAGCTTATGACAAGTAAGAAAGATCCTCTAAAGGTCTTATTGTTCTACCCATCAAAGTCAGGCCAGTTGAAAAGAATGTCATATGTCAAGTTCTGGATCTACCCCTAGCTTACAACATACTGTTGGGGAGACCCTGGATTCACGAAATGAAAGTTGTACCGTCTACCTTCAACCAATGTATCAAGTTCCCACATAATGGGGTGGAAGTGATAATTCCTGCAGATGCCAATTATAGTTGCAACAATATCAAGGCAGGTAGTATGGTCCCGCATAACAAAGAGGCTACTGTATAGTCGAAAAATGGAAGCACTTCCATTGTAGACATGTTTAGCCTTCCGAGTAAGTTTTTTGGGGTCATGGCAAGCGCCTTGAATGGGTTCTTGATCTTGACATGGCTTCCCCCTATTCTGTCCCTCTTTCCACTCTTGTTTAGCCTAATTTCTGCATTCTGGACTGCAGACTGGTGATTCTGGGCTTCAGGGTCAAGGTTGACCTTTTAGGTCTATGTTGACCTTGACCCTGACCTAGGTCAGGGTCAACCTCAACCTTGACCTAGGCCACGGTCAACCTCAACCTTGACCCAGGGTTCAGATCCTGGGGTCTCACAGTTTTTGGAGGTCGGCCTTTGCAAAAAGTTTTTCCCGCTTTCGGGTCAACTGTTTCGGGTTCTGAAGTGTTGATTCCTAAATTATATTTAATATAGGTCCTCTACTAGGGGTAAAAAATATATGGGAATTTAATCCTCCTATGTAGGCCTCCTTAGAAGTTTGTGCCCTAATTTCATATAAAAGGGGAGCTTTCTTTCTCATTTTCTCTAAGTCTTCTAAGAATCAAGAAGTGATACTAAGTTCTCTATTGAAGCCTATGCATCCTTGAGCAATTGAGAAACATCATCAAGTAAGCAATCAAGCATTCATTCATTCAAGTATCCATTTCATGAAGGAGATCCATTGGAGGCCATTGAAGGAGTGAAGCTACATAGTGCCATTTTGGTGATCTCTTCATCCACCTTCTTCCAAGCCCATTCCAAATTCAAGAATCCATTCAAGACTTGGTGTTGGAGATCTATAAGAAAGAGATTGAAGACATCCTACCTTTCTAAATTCCACATTTTGAGGTGTACTTGTGGATTCAAGGATTCGAATTCGCCACAAGGATCTTTTCAAGCAAGGTGAATTTATACATTTACTTTGTCCATTTCTGCAATTTCAATTACAAATATTTGAGGTTAATTCCAAAACCGGGGTTTGAAAAAGGCAAACCCCTCCCCCACAAAAAATAATCTTCTTTTTCTTGTAGGTACAGGTGTAGAATAGTTGATTTGAGACCAGATCTAGATACCCTTTTTGGCTTTCTTTAGTACGACGCGAACATAATTTATGTCAGACTTGTATAGGTCAGGGTTGACATTATTGGGTCAGGGTTGACATTTGTGGGTCAAGGTTGACCTTTTTCATAAGATGACATCGGAATGGAAAAATATTTCTGGGTTTTGTTCGTCTCTGCATTCCAGTTTGGGATCAACTATCATTTTTTCCAAAAATAGTCTACAGACCTCGAAAAACAACATTCCTTGATTTGCAACATTTCAAGTTCATTGGCATTGTATTGGTGTATGAGCTTTACCACATCTAGTCCTACTTATAGTATCCTGGTTAGAAGAAGTTGTAGACTTATGGGTTTATTTGATCCTGAGTCTTCCTCTCCTTTCCTTAGGATTTGAGATGATCATTTTGATGACATTATTTTGCCATTAGTATACTCAGAGAAAAAACACAGTCAGAAAGCATTACCGGCAAACAACAAGCATCACCGACAAACCACAAGCAGTACTGGTGAAATGCAAGCATACCCGATAGGACAAAGAATTTTGAGAAAAATGCTAAGTATAAATGTGACAAGCATCACCGGTGAACACAAGCATTACCGGTGACACAATTTCCAGAATCAACCCGACAGGAACAGACAAGCATACCTGACGACATGTTCAGAGAAAGGAACACCGACAATCAAGAACACCGACAGTCAGAAAAGCCGCAAATTATGGATTTGATTCATACACGGCGAATTAGACAAAGTTATTCTATTTTGTAGAATTGTTTTTTTTTTTGTTTTTTATGGTCATGCAAGCTTTATGTAAATGCTTTAAAGTATCCTAACGGATCTAAAGCATATCTAACTACAGATCAAGATCAAGTTGTATATCTTGAATCTAGAGTTAACGCGCGAATGCATGAATCAAGAATTGAACCTAAGTTAGTATAAATAGATGTTCATACTCAATTGTGAGTACATGAATTCTTTATAATTGATAGCCACGAAGAGCATCTAAGGAGCAGAAGGCATAATTCATGCAAAGATCAGAAACATAATACATCAGTTATCAAGAACACACAGAGGCTATCGACGAGCAGATAAAGGTAATACTCAATCATGGAAGGATCATTAATAGTATTTTTGGAGCTTTATAGGATCTGTTATCAGCAATTGAAGATTGCAATTTACCATCAGATCAAAGACTTATGTAGTTGCATTCTAACAAGTGCATCACATCTAAAATCCTTTTGTAGAAGGTGGACTTAACCGTCCTTTGTAAATCTCTTAACAGAGTGCACACTTAACAGTGTTGTT